>QGMG01000927.1:0-15135 GCA_007825325.1 Lachnellula cervina
CTTGTCCATTGGCCGTTGTTGAGTTGCGGGGTTATGAGGAAGGAGTCGGTGCCGGTGAGGGCGCAGGTTGTGGGGGACGTGGTGTAAGTCTCTTTTTCATTGTTGCTACTTATCCCTGTCCAACGTGTCCATTTCGACGTGTCGAGTGCAGAGCCCGAGAAGTCGTCGGACCAGATGACGTTGAAGCCCGAGATGGGCTCGGGAGCTGTGGCGTATATGGTTCTGGCTAGCAGGCAAAGGAGTGTGTATGTTTTGAAGATAGACATTATGTAGAATAGAAATAGCGGAGCTGGATTTAAGGATAGGCTGGAAGTGAAAAGCTGGAGCGGCAGACAAAACGCATGGAGTTGGGAGGAAACTGTAAACTCTTATACCACTCACCTCACTTCCCATCTCCAGCTCAGGGGCAACGTCCGTCCCCATGCCCAGCGCAACGGACAAAGAAGAACTCGGACATACAGTACCCAGATGCCAATAAGAGCCAGACACGCGGAACTGCCGAAGCATGTGGTTCATTTAGTTTGCATGTATGCGAAGAAGACCTCCCCTGAAGACTTGTCTAGACTCTCGATTCATACACGGTTTGTACTGGACGAACACAACAAAGGGAGACAGAAAATGCGCTGGCATATCCGGACAGGGGGGGGCTTTAGATGAGCAGTCCGCTGGAACTCCCCAGCACGATGTCCCGCGATGCATGTGAAACAGCAATATCTGAGCCCCACGCTCAATATCATGGGCGCACTGCCTATTCTAGACTCGATCCCGTCAAACAATGTTTCGTTTCCTGGAGTTGGGACGGACAGACGTTTCTCAGGGGCAAGCGCCTCCACATATTTGTAAGCGAGCCCCTTGGAGAGTAGAGCGAAACGCCGGGGGAGATCAAAGCAGCGAATTGCCGTGCAGAGACGGCATGTTGAAGCTGAATGCCGTTATCAGCTATCGCCCATCCTTGTTATAGAAGGCCACTCGGGCCATGCCTAAATCGTAAGCGTGTTTGAGATGGTTGGAAGTTTTTTTTTTTGCAGCGCTGGCTTCGTGCAGAATCAGATGAACGGTATGGTTTTTCATGTGTTACGAAAGGTGCGTGTGATTATTTGGTGCCAGCGCCTTGAATGAAAGCCGAGATGGTATCAGAAGATGTGGATCGGGTCAGTTGGGTCAGTTGGGAAACACAGAGTGAGGGATTGTGACTTTCTTAGTGAGGTGATGAAGTGTTGAAAGAGGTCGCGTTTCACGTCTAGAATTTTGAGCGTTGTGCTCGCATCACGTGCTGAGATTTCCTTGATGAAGGATTATTACTTTATGCGGCTCCGCCACAGTGGAGATTACCATTGCTCGCCTTGTTCATGGCATTCTAAGTTGAATTATGGGTAGGACTCTGCATAGTGAAAGGCTGACTACCGGTAAATGTTTGATTGCGTTGATGTGTCAAGTCAAACCGACACTTCTATTGTACAGTACGGTAAATATGATATCTCAGCGAGCTCAGCTAAGATGCGATGCCTCGGTATAAAGTCCGATCGGGCTAGCCTGGTTTTGACGTTCCATTGTGGGCGTTGACATTGGGAACGGAACGGAACCTATCTCAAATCATCAGGTTGCCTGGATCCAGGTAACAGATACTGGTAGATATCATTGCTTGCATTTTTGATGTCCTACCAAGTGGATGAATCAGAATTAACAAAAGTTAGGTTAGATTTAGATAACCTGGTGAGCCTCTCTCTATCGTCTGTACTGTATTGTCACGTTTTAGCGCGATGTTGGAGCTGCTTGCGCCGCGCCGCGCCCGTAGAGGCCCAAAGATCGTCGTAAGACGAGCCTGGGCGCAACAAATAGAGAGGTCGCTGTAGCCTTTCAATTTCCTCAACTCAAAACCCTTCAAGATGAACGATATAAAATTCTCAAGATGATGGTGCCCATCAGGAACCTGCGTATCCTTCTCCAACGCATTCTCTTCTCCTCAGCAGGCAAGGTCTTTGTCATCTCCTCGATATGCTGGCTTCTCGTATTCCAGTACTGCCGGAACAGGTATTGGAGAGAACCGCACTCCGCGTTCTTCCAGTCGGAACATGTCTACGATCTCCAGTATTCCGAATACCGCGAGGAGCAGGCCAATGAATTTATCGATAGAGCCCATGACCCAAATGTGAAGTTGGAAAAGGCATCGTCACACCCAGATATATGTGCGGCATTCGTCACGGTCAAGAGGGAGAATAAACAATATATCGATGCTGGGATCGGGTCGATGTTAGAAGGGCTGTCAGATGAAGAGAGGAGCAAGCTCTACGCCTATGTTTTCTTTGCAAATACCGATCCGACGATTCATCCAACTTGGAACCAGCCGTGGTTGAAAAATGCCGTCGATGCCGCATTGAGTTATAACGTGAATGCCACGGTCATGGAACATCTGCGGGAGCTGGAGGAGAAACGCAACTTCTATGAGAAAGGGGTCTAGTAAGTAGTTTTTGGAAGCGTGAGCGCTTGAGCTAATGTGCCTCATCAGTGACTACCTCTACGCTCTCGACTACTGCTATCAAATCGGCGCGCCTTACATTGCGATGTTCGAGGGCGATATCATTCTCGCAGACGGCTGGATGGTCAAGACTAGAAAGGCCCTGAGCGAAATCGAAAAACATGCAGGGAGTGAAGGAGAAAAGTATTGGAATTGGATATACCTACGAATTTTTTATACGGAAACTGCTGTTGGGTGGGAAAAGACGGATTTCATGTACCACTACAAAGGTTCGATGTTCGCAGCGGCCGCCATCATGGGATATATTGTATTGTTTCTCACTCGTTGCTTTGTCCCAAGCACCAGACGATATCTGGACAATTGGACCATCGCAGTCATAAGCCTCGCCACCATCCCGGCTTTCGTGGCACTGCTGTTCATGGTGGGGAAGAATTCTCTGTACCCGCCCAATGGAGTCTTCAAAATGAACAAATTCGGATGTTGTACACAAGCGCTTGTGTTTCCTCGAACCCAAGTCCCCGAGCTTTCGTCGTATCTGAGGGGCATCGGAACCGGGCAGACGGACACGATGATTGAAAATTATTCCGATGAAAGAGGAAAGCAAAGACTAGCATTGAGGCCACAATTGGTCCAGCATGTTGGCCTAGAGAGCTCCCGGGATAACAACCTTCAGAATTCGCAGAGCACTTGGGCGTTTTGGTTCGAGGAGTATGATCCGGATACCCTGAGGAAGGAACATGATGCTTTGACTAGAGAATTGGGGGATTGAAACTCATGAACGTGGTTTACAACTCAGTGCCACTGCCATTGTTTGGGCGTATTATATTTATGAAAGAAACGGTCCGCGGTACAAAGTACAATCATCTTGTTCCCTCGACATAGCAGCTAAAGGAGCTACCATATAAATTAGGATTGTGCCCCTGGGGCTCTACCTAAGCAGCACTGGATTATAATGTGCTAGGCGGCGTGGGACATTAAAAGTCAACCATGTTGAGCACCGCCTTGATCTATCCGGTATAAGAAGCTTTAGAATATTAGCGCTGTACAGGTAATAGCTATGGACCTGGGTCAATTTTAAAGGGGGGGGGGGTTATAGTGCGGGGTGGGGCACTATGGCAATTTATACGGTACTTGCTCACTAATCCTGACCCTGTCGTGTGGGGTGCTCAGGATTGAATATGCTGGAACACAGTATATTTATCAACTCTGAAGTCATTCCCACACAGAGCCTTCTGCCACCAAGTACACCTCTCACCAGCGACCTCCTCATGAAACCCAAACACCACAAGGGCTGGTTGAAATTCACCACCTCACACTAGCTTCCGTGCGTGGTAGTTCATCTCCATCGAATCCTCAAACTCCGCGAACCCTACCAAATACCTCTACATCATTACAGCCACCATCAATGTCATTCTTCACACCAGTACTCGCGAGTTGCGCCATCGAAGAAAGTATATAACACGTCCGAGGTATGGCTTCCAGGTGTTGTGGAAGGGGTAGTTGAATATGTTGCTTACTGGTTGAAAGAGTGGTCTGGCCTAGGAACAATGACGGCAAGAGAGTTGTTACAGGCCATCATTGGCGAAGCATGCAGAAGCAAGTGAGGATTCAGGAAACAATATGCATTTCTAGTATCCTCCTGAAATCAAACACCGCTCTCTTTCTTTCCATTTCTACCTTCACCCCATGGCCGCGCCCACTCGAGCACGTCCAGCAATATTGTACGTCCCTCTCCAGATTCGTCTGATCAGATACATACATAGACCTATGCTTTTTGCTTACCCCTTATGCAGCGGCTGAGCTTTGGGCTTAGATACAGTACAAGATATTGCGCCGCCAAACCTGGATATATTATATACCAAAATAAGCACTTTCTATTCACAAAAAAATCAAACAGCCAAGCAAGCGTCCGCTAAGACACGGAAAATTGGCCTTCCGCACAAGACGTAAAACTATCTCCGCCAGTGTCTATACAAGACGTTCAATAATCTATACGGATAAAAATCTCAACCCCATTTCAGTGGGTTTGGGGTTCTCTAATAAAATTATAAAAGCCTTCTTGAGAAAGAGGTTGGAACCGGGGACCCCCGGTTTAGAGTTTTGTTTCGTGTTTCTATTTTCCCTTTTGCCTTTTTTTTCTTCTATTTTTCGTCACGGTTTGTTAAGCGATGTTTTGCTGGACTCTTGGGTTGTTTATTTACTGTTTGTGGGTTTTTGGCTGGTGAGTTATTTAGAAGTGTTGATGCTCTTTATGTTCGCTTAAGCGAGTTAAAGGGGAGTTGTTGAGTCATATTGCGGGTTACGTACGCCTGCCTCATCTCGGAAATTGATAATGTCCATTCCTGGCGTTCGGAAGGGGCAGAAAGGAATTTCGGTCGACGCGATCATCCCATCTTGAGAGAGTTTCTGAGGATATGAATAATGGATGCTAGATGGAAAGCAAAAGCTGGCACGACTTGGCTAACTTACGTGAAAGCATTGTGAGCTGTAAGGTAGGACAGGAGGGGAACATCTTCGTTCTTCCCGCCATCGGGAAGAATCTGCGTCGAACGTTAATAGGTGGAGTTTCTATTGTGGACTCTATTATGTTGTTACCATACTCCGCCAATCTCATTGAGGATGACTAGTGAGAGACAGTATTCAAGTCTCTAAACTCTCCCCTGAGGTTCTCAACTCCTTCCCGCCTAACACTTTCAACAAATTCGAAAACCCTCGGCGCAATCACTTCGGCGTCAAAACCAAAGTATTTGTATGCATCTTTGCCGGGAAGTGAATGTCCGAAAGTGTTCATTGACCACCCCGCGTCGGCATACCGCTCCCATCCATTCACAGCATACGCCTCAATGACCACCCTTGGAGCCTTGGATCTGTATTGGAGAACGTCTCTTTTATACTCGATTGGCTGCTGGTCGAAAAGTCTCTGGCAAGGAAAGCTGACGACGCGAGCCTTGAGGCCGAACTTCGATTCTAAGAGTCTGGCCGTGTCGACTGCGAAGACCATCTCTGCGCCGACGCCGATCAGCGTTACGTCGGCATCTTTTTTCTCGATAAAAACATATGCACCCTTTTGAACGCCGTCCCGCGATGAATATGAGGGATATTGCTCGAGGTTCTGGCGTGAGAGGGAGATGATGGATGGTGTGTTCTTCGCTCTCAAGGCTGCGATATATGCACCTGCGGTTTCCTCGCTGTCTGCAGGCCGGATGTAAAGGATGTTCGGCATCGCGCGATACAGGTTAGCAAGCGCGATAGGTTGATGAGTCGGCCCGTCCTCGCCAGTGCCAATGGAGTCGTGTGTTGCGATGTGGATTTGTTGCAGGTTCTGCAAAGCTCCCATCCGGATCCCAGGCGCGGCATAGATGTAGAACATGAAGAATGTTGATGTTACTGGGAGAATTGTACCTTTGTTGAAGGCGGCGAGCCCATTAGAAATAGATGCCATGGCGTGTTCTCGGATGCCCCAGTGGATGTAACGACCGGAGTAGTCGCCGTTTATTCCACAAGTGGTTTTGAGATCAGGGTTTTGGAAGTCCACTTTACCTTTCCACACCATGTTCACGGAAGGAGTGAGATCCGCTGTTCCGACCATGAAGTTCTTGATGTTTTCGGCGAGTGGATTGCAGACCAAACCAGAGGATTTCCTCGAAGGCGTGGGGCTTGTCGGAAAACTTTCTTTCGAGGGGATTATTTCCTCCCAATTCTCTGTGAACTCTCCTTTCATTCGAAGAGCAAATTCGTCCGCCAGGTCGGGATATTTTGTCCGATATCCACTCAACAATTCTTTCCATTCGGCTTCAAGCTGCCTTCCTCTTGACTTTGCTTCCCGGAAATAGTCATAAACTTCTTCTGATACCTGGAAATGTTTCGTCTCATCCAGTCCAGAAGAACGCTTAATGTTTGCCACATCCTCAGCACCGAAAGCTGCTCCGTGGGCTTTGGCATCTCCAGCTGACTTGCTGCCAATTCCAATCACCGTCCGTACGTTGATCAAGGTCGGCTTGTCTTTGCTAGTCTTAGCAGTTATGAGGGCCCGGACAATTGTTTCGATATCGTGGCTGCCGTTCTCAACATCAATAACGTTCCACCCACACGCTCTCATCTTATCGTTCACGTTCTCGTTGTTGCAAATATCCACCGATCCGTCACAAGTAACCTGGTTGTTATCGTAGATTACAACCAAGTTGTTGAGTTTCCAATGTCCCGCAAGTGAGATTGCCTCTAGTGCGACTCCTTCTTGCAGGCACGCGTCTCCTATCATGCACCATGTTGTATTATCAACAAGGGGAAAGTTTGGCTTGTTGTATGTTGCTCCCAGATGTTTGGTCGCCATAGCAAGTCCAACAGCATTTGCAATTCCTTGTCCCAATGGACCGGTCGTCACCTCGATTCCGTCATGTTCGATTTCTGGGTGGCCCGGACAGAACGAATCGGTTCTTGCGGAGTGGTAGGATTTCAATTGATCAAAGGTCATATATTTGTACCCTACTAAGTGTAGAAACGTATACTGGAAGAGACATGTGTGGCCTATAGAAACAAAGTGAGCATAAGAACATTGGCCTGGCTAAACACGTACCATTTGACAGCACGAAACGGTCTCGATTGAAGAATCTAGGGTTCTCCGGTGAATACTTCATGGCGTACTTCCACAGTGCCACTCCAATAGCTGCCATACCCATAGCACCACCCGGATGCCCGCCATTGAATTGTTGGCAAAGGTCTGCAATCAAACAGCGAAAAGTCTTTAGAACTCGCCCGTCCAGTTCTGAGTCCTGTAAGTCGAGATTCAAGAGGTCGTTAGAAGAGGGGTTTTTGGAGGCCACTTTCAGCGGCAGGTTAGACACGCTTTCGACTGCTGATGGGGCCATGCTGGAAGGTTTTCTATTGTTTTGTAGTTAGGAGTGTGTTCAGTACCACACAGCTGTACATCGCAGGTATTGAGATATATAACCGCCATCTTGACGACAAAGGCCTGTTCTATTTCGGTGGCGCTTACAGTTGCTTCACCATAGTCCAGGTGGAGAATGTTAGTTCAATGTCGACAAAAGAGAGGAGAACTAGAAGTGGAGACTTTGGGCTTCGGTAATGCGGGGTTCCAGTGCTTGCAAGTTCCTGTTTAGGCAGTGTGGATCCATCTTCAAGCTACCAGCCCAGCCCACTCCACTCTTTCGGCAGCTCGCCAGGTTGCCTTCCCCCGAACACGCTATTCAGGGGTCTCAATTTGGCAGTCACAAGCCCTTCGATCTTCATCTCAACCTCAAGCTCTTATTATTATTCTCAAGGTAATCTTTAACACTGCATCCACCGAAAACATTCAAGGAATTTTCAGGCAATGCGTGTCCACTATGGGTGCAAGAAAAATCCCCACTCATGTCTTGCCAACGGCTGAGGTGGGTCTGAACATTTGTTGGTCATTGAGACACGTCCAAGTTCTGATAAGGGATTCTCTGTGAAAGAACTTCTCTTGTTTCTCTCACCACCCTCCAACTGCAGCAGAATTCCTCACATTTTCCTAATCATATTCAACCAGCTTCCCCATTTCCTTCGCTTTCGAAGTCTTCAGCCATAGTCCAGTCTCACAATGGGAAGTATCGAAGCACAAGTCGTCAGCGACATCACACTTCCAAACCACATCCCAGAATCCGCCCAAACCCCTTCGCAGGCGCCTGTACCCCGCCTCTTCTCGCTCGAGGGCCGCACCATTGCAATAACAGGCGCTGGGCGCGGGGTTGGCATCAACCTCGCTGCTGCGGTCCTCGAAGCGGGTGGACACGCTGCCTGTATTGACGTACTGCCAGAGCCTTCTCCAGTCGAGTGGGCGTCCTTACAGAAACTTGCAAAATCATCAAATCTTACAATCTCATATCACAAATGCGACATAACTTCCGAGGAAAGCATTTCTGGGACTTTGGATACGATTGCAAAGGAGGCGTTGGAAGTAAAAGCACCACTACATGGCACGATTGCATGTGCTGGAATTCAACAAAAAGCACCTGCTGTCGATTATCCGATCGATGGGTTCCGGAGGATCATGGAGGTCAACGTCACCGGAACTTTTTTGACAATCAAACATTCTGCTAGAATTTTCATGGAACAGAAAATACCTGGGAGCATTGTCATGATTGCATCCATGTCGGGGCAGGTTGCCAACAGGGTAGAAATCAAATCCCGCTTTGGAGAAAACCACTCACGTATTCTAGGGATTGACTTGCACGGCGTACAACTCTTCGAAAGCCGCGGTTCACCAGATGTGTCGGTCTGTCGCTCAAGAATGGGGCCAGCATGGCATTCGCGTGAATACAATATCACCTGGATACATCAGAACTGCGATGACCGACGAATTACTTGCAAGCGAGCCCGCCTTGGAGAAGACGTGGATGGCTGGAGCTCTGCTGGGAAGACTTGGTGCGCCTGAGGATTTCAAAGCTCCGACTGTATTCTTGCTCGCAGATGGAAGCTCTTGGATGACGGGTGCCGATTTAAGGTATTTATCACTTATCCTCCCTAGCTAAGTTCAATTGCTTACTGTCTAATGTAGGGTTGATGGGGGTCATTGCGCTTCTGCATAATACATTGCCAGCGTGTGAGTTTGGAAACCCAAGTTTAGCGTCGAATATGCTGGTGCAGATTTATAGCAAAATTTAGATGATTCCAAAAGAGAACAAGTCTTGTGAATGTTACCCAGAAGTGTCTCTAAGTTCAGATTTTTGTAATCTATTAATAAACTCATTGTTATTTCCATCTCGCTGGATGAATGGATGTTCTCAAATTCGCATCTCGAATGTAGACCAGGACTTATAAAGCATCGTATAGTTAGTTTATGACGCTTCAAAAATCGACTTGGACATTGAAACAGCTTAAGAGACTGTCAAACTATTACGTTAAAATATCCGGTTTCTCCCGCCTTTTTTTTTCAGTACGAAGTAGTGCCGTCAGACCAGTCCGCCCTGGAGGTTCGCTAAGGCGCTTACTGCAACCTTTTCCGGAATCTTGGGACGGCCTCATCTCCCCATCCCCGCAAAATTAATATTGCATGACTCTCCCCTCGTACCTCCTACTCCCCACTATCCCCAGCATCATAGAATGGGGTGTTGGGTCGGGGCCCCACGCTTGTTCCCTGGAACCCAAGTAGTGCCTCAAGCTGACATACAGAAAAGACATAAGTTCCGATGGGTCCCAAGGTTGAAAGATTTCCTGGATATTTATTTCATGTCCGATTCGATTTTCTAGACCGGAGACGGATTTATTGACAGAACAACTAAGTCGAAACGTTGGAAACTTGCCAATATGACGATCTTGACGGGTGCATCCCTCTCGTGGGCCATCACTGCTACTGCTGGTTGTGGATTCATGCTGTAAGCGTCTTGCGGAAAGTTGCGCTAAGCTATGCTAATAGAATTACAGCTTTGGTTATGATCAAGGAGTAATGAGTGGTCTCCTGACTGGCAAAGCGTTCACAAAACAATTTCCTGAGATTGATACGACGGCGTCGGGGACTGGAAGTTCCTCGTTGCAAGGCACAGTGTGGGTATCCTAGAACCCAGTTGTAATTATTTTGCTAACAGGACCATCCAGAGTTGCCATCTACGAAATTGTATGCACCAGAATCCAGCAATAGAAAATTATACCAGCTCCATATACTAACCATTTCATAGGGCTGCTTCTTCGGGGCCATCTTATGTTTCATGTTCGGCGAACGGCTGGGACGAAGGAAATCTATCTTGATCGGAAGTTTTATTCTTGCCATCGGGGCAGCTTTACAAGCTAGCGCTTATTCCATCCCCCAACTTATTGTTGGTCGGATCGTTGCTGGGTTTGGAAATGGAATGAATACGAGTACCATTCCGGTTTGGCATGCAGAGCTCATGAAGGCTCACAAACGGGGCAAGGGTCTGGCTGTTGAACTTGCTATTAATATTTTGTGAGATCCCCTCTTCAACGCAAATTCATGCATGGGTTGCTGACTGTCTTAGTGGCGTAATGACCGCTTACTGGGTTGGTAAGTTCCAAAATCCCAGTCTTGGAGCAAAGAAAGTCAGCTAATAACTCTTGCAGATTACGGAATGAGTTATGTTTCTAGCCAAGCTCAGTTCAGATTCCCACTAGCTTTACAAATACTTTTCGCCGTTCTTACTGTTATGGGTATCATTGTCCTTCCCGAGTCTCCTCGCTGGCTCATTGCCCACGACAAACACGAAGAGGCAAGACATATTCTCTGGGCATTGGAGCTGAATTCTGCAGCGATTGAACCTTCGGATCCAGTAATCGACAAAGAAATGGCGGAAATTCAACATGCTATTTACGAGGAAAATGAAGCTGCGGCTGGAACAGGAGGCCGATTGGCTCTGTTCAAGAATGGGCCTCAGAGGTTCCTCCACAGAACACTTCTGGGTATCGGTGGGCAGTTCATGCAACAGCTGTCTGGTATCAATCTTATCACATACGTGAGTACAATATTCGCTACAGTAATGTAGGGGGTTTACCATGGCTAATTGATTACAGTACGCTCCCGTGATTTTTGAGGAGTCTGTCGGTCTGTCGCATAGCTTGTCGCTATTGCTTTCCGGCTTCAATGGAGTAGCGTATTTCATTTCGTCCTTGATCCCAATCTGGACCATTGACAGGTAAATAAACATGACCTCTCATTCTCTAACCCAGTTGATTAATCGTATCTTAGGCTCGGCCGCCGGAAGCTCATGCTATTTGCTGCAGCCGGCCAGTGTGCCTGCATGGCGATCTTGGCTGGAACCGTATCCAACGGCAGCAAATCAGCAGGCTACGTCGCAACTGTGATGCTGTTTCTGTTCAACTTCTTCTTCGCCGTCGGTCTTCTCGCAATTCCATGGCTTTGTGAGTCTCCTATCCGTTGATATCATCCTGCCCGCTGACCAAAAAGTGCCTGCCGAATATGCTCCGCTCGCCATCAGAACCCCCGCAGCTTCTCTCGCGTCCGCCTCGAACTGGATCTTCACCTTTCTGGTGGTTGAGATCACGCCAGTTAGTATCAAAAGTATTGAGTGGAGAACGTACATTTATTTTGCTGGTAAGATGTTAGATTCCCAATTCAAGTAGCCCTTTACTGACACAATGCCAGTTTTCAACGCCTTTTTTCTCCCAATCATCTACTTTTTCTATCCCGAGACCCAGAATCTGTCTCTAGAGCAGATCGATAAACTGTTTACTGGTGACAAGGTCTTGCTGCACTGGAAGGCATCAATGGATGTTTCAGAAGTTCCAGAGAGCGATCTTGCCACGACTTTTGCCGAGAAGCATGATGTTAAGCATGTTGATTAAAAAGGGGTTGTGTGAGGATTGATTTGGTTGGGCTTGGGCCTGGGGTCGGGACTGTGTGTAAATAGGGTGATGGTTTATTTGTATGCTTTAAGGATATGAGTAACAAAAAATAAGACTTGAATGCTGCACACGTTTTCTGTGCTAAAGTAGTTGCTAGTTTATGACCAACCACGTTGCTCCAAGAATAACCCAGAGAACAGGTACAGACAGGTACAGGTACAGGTCAGATGATATGAAACAATCCATCAGTCATGACTCGCTTCAGACGCCACAAATTCTCGGGTGGTACGAAGGATGGTGGTTACTCCTTCCTATTTAGGGAACGTGGCTATTTCTCCTTGGTAGACGCAGACCCACTCCGCCATCCCAAGCCAAGTTGCCGGGATTCCCAACTTTCTCCCTCCTCCTGTGCCATCAACTCCTATACCAATAATCCCCTCCCCTCCCCTCCCCTGTAATCTGAAATGGACATTCAATATTGGCTATGGAGCACCACAACAATGATGATGGGGCCGAGCTGAGTTCGGAACCATCGGCCAAGAAGGCCAGGACTCGCACGCGGACTGGCTGCCGCAATTGTCGGCGGAGGAGAAGAAAATGTACTTCTACTCCCAATTAGATTGTCAGTCACCACACGTGGGCATGCACCTGACATAGATGCAGGCGACGAGAGAAAGCCCGAATGCAGCAATTGCAGGCTTCGAGAAGAGTCGTGTGAGTGGGGTGTGAAGCTCGTGTATAAGGACGGAAATGCGGAGTCGTTGGGCCAAGAGCATCCGTCCATGCTTGAGGGGTCGAGAAGACGACCGAGACGTTTTGAGGTATATTATTTACCTATCTACCTATACTTATATTATACTCCTTGTTGCATTAGCAAGTATTAACCTATTTATAAACGGTCGCAGATTCACAATGTCACCTCTCAGATTGAGCGAGGATATGCTTATGAGCTTTCTCCAACCGGCGCGGCTGCTGGTCTCGATGCACATTCATCACCATTTAACCATACACCGGATTCAGTGGCGCCTTCTCAGTCCCGCAGATTTTCGTATCAAGTAGGCGATGGCTATACACCACAGATGGACAATAGTCCGGGGACTGTTACTTCGCCGCAAACCTCCTTCACCGATGGACTGGCGTTTACACCCCAGTCGGCCTCAGATGGCAACTCGCTGGCAAGAATACCATCTTCGACGTCTGCGGTTTTGACTGAAAATGCTGCAGCTGACTTGTTAGCACTAAGATATTTATCCTCACATACAGCTACAGATCAATCACCAGGATATTTGCATGAGAATAACACTCCCATGGAAGAAGTCCAGCTTGAACAACCAATCTCCGTGACTCAATTAAACTATAGAGACGACGCGTCTCTCAGATCTTCCATGTTTGGTGAACGGGATGGAATCTTCTTGCCAGGCTCTGCTTATCAAGAGCTCCATTCAACACTTCGAAATCATCTCATCTCAACTGCTCGCTCAAATGCGCCAACAAGACTGGGAACGCCAGAACAAGACCATGCCCCCCTAGGGAGGTCCGATCTTCGATTCAATGAAGATGCCCCCGACTCCAGAACAGAATCCGATCCTGAGTCGGTTCAATCATCAAAGGCACCCGAGATTTCACCTCACAGAGAATATGTTTTGTGGAAAACCTGGATTGATGAAGTGGCACCGTGGGTAAGTTTATTTCCTTTGCATGGATCTGTAGTTACCACTAACATCCATCAGCTCGATAAATTTGATAACAAACGTCACTTTGAGCAAAAGATCCCAATCATGGCCAGGCATTCAGCACACCTGAGGAAGTCAATACTTGCAGTATGTGCAAGGCAGATTGAACAAAAACACAATTCAAAGTCGCTTTCGGAGAGTCTTGGCTTGTATCAAGAAGCTATTCATCTCCTGCTCCCAGAACTGCAGACGAAAAACACAGCAGTCATTGCTTCTTGCGTGATCCTATGCGTGTTGGAAATGATGAGCTGTGAGTCTTGGAGGAGTCTTCGCGTATTTCGCCCATAATGACTGGTGATTCTAGGTTCACCAAAAGAGTGGAGGCGCCATCTTGAAGGCTGTGCGAATCTGTTGGAGGCGGTGGGTATCAATGGGTTTGTTGGAGGGGTTGAAGAGGCATTGTTTTGGTGCTTCATTCGAATGGGTAAGCTCTATAACCATTATTCCAACCCTTCTGCTGATCAGAAACAGATGTATGTGGCGCTCTCATCTCCCAAGACGTGACCCTCATCCCAGTCGAGCGCTGGGCTTCGAATATAGACCTGGACTCCGATATCAAGCTCTTCCGTAACAGCTCCCGGGATTTTGATACCTATGCTGCCTACGCAGTTTTCCTGCTAGGGTATTGCGCTGCGTACCTCAAGAACTACAAAAACCGAGAAAAGAGCACACTTGCCGGCAAGGATTGGTGCTATCGCTGGAACGAACTAGTGTGCCATCTGGATGACTGGTACGAAGGGAGGCCTGAGGAGATGAAACCTATCATCTCGATTCCACCCGGTGAAGAGAAAGATGACTCGCCATTCCCGACTGTTTTGTACGGTCATGGCTCTGCAAGTATAAATTCACACCAGGTCCTGCCCACTGATGCCTGTGCTAACATGAACAGTTTCCGGGAACCAAATGTATCATACAGCCGCTTTGCTCATGCTGCAAGAAAAGCCTGCTGGATTGACAGTGCGAAGGAAACAGGTAGGCAAACCGTGTCTCCCTGCACTTGCACCGCATCTTCTAGACTCCCTCTGAGTTTTGAAACATCCATGTTAATCATTAACGAAATAGAAATCTATATTCTGGCACGCCCGCCAGATCTGCGCCATCTCAGAATCCAACACCCATCAGTAAGATAGCTCTTTACACCCACTTCTAACCTCAACGCAAAGACCAGTCTAATAATAAATAGCGGGGCCTGGACCAACTCCATCCAACCGATCTGGATCGCAGGCAAACTCATGAGCCATCCGAGCGAGCATCGCGCCATACTGAAAATATACGATCGGATCGAGAGAGATCTGGGTTGGAAAACTAGATGGAGGAGGGATGATCTTAAAGCGTGGTGGGGTGATGCTGATGGTTGATTAGGCGCTCACAGGGGTGTTTGTCAATAATATATTCCGTACTAGGTAGCAAGCGTAACCTTTAGTAGAGAATCTTCGAGATTCCTATCTCGCATCCCTTGTTGTCACTACACTGCTACGAACTGTCTCTAACTTCTTTTGATTAGGGTGGTGATAGTAAATTATACGCACATCTCATTCCTACCTGATTCTGAATAACATCGGCGAGCACGCAGAAACATATCAGTATACAGGCTTAAAACTACACATTTCTCATATCTTCCTCTTTAATAAACAC
>QGMG01000928.1:0-15133 GCA_007825325.1 Lachnellula cervina
AGATAGCTGGGCTATAGTATATAGGTGGGCTTCGCTTATATAGTAGTAGAATCTCTAAGTAATATAATTCTATATAATAATAATATAAGCAGTATCTACTTCTCTGTCTTCTATTTAGATAGTCTTACAATCTTCTAAAATAGACTCGGTTCTATAGTCTAAAAACCTAAATTATATAGCTTCTCTATCTTAGAATCCAAATTCTATAGTCTTATTTATTATAATCTTAAGCTTCTTTTCTCTCACTTAGCTTAAGTCCTTTAAATCTAAATCTCGCACTTTATCTTTATAAACCCTACCTACTAGTATACCTTATTATATATACCTTATTTTATATAAACTTATTTGCTAAGCTAAGTAGTTTATACTTTTCTCGAATTCCGAATTAGACTTAGATCTTAGTAGCCCTTTATAAGGCCCTCTATCTAAGCATCTCTCTATAGTAGAGCTTTAGTCTCTTTTGCTCTCCGCTTAGCATTTATAGTAATCAATTAATAAAGCCCTTGCCTTTTTCTCTTGTTTTAGTAATTCTTTACCTTTACTATCGCTTTTATCTTTATCTCTACTAGCTAAACCTTCTATTTCCTTATAGGCTTTATCTTTATAGCCCTTTTAGCCTTTTTAGTATACGCCTTAGCACTTCTTGCCTTTATCTTTTATGCCTTAGTATATATTATTTTAGTTTCTAGCTATCTTAGTATTCTTTACCTCTCTTTACAGATATTATTACTAGCTAAATTACTATATTCTATAGTCTCAAAATTATAATCCGCTAGCTAAAATCATTTCTCACTTACTAATCGATCTCACTTTATTATAATATTAGAATAGAATACTAGTTTAGTAAACCTAAGTATTATTTCTACTCTTTAAGATAATAGCTTTAACTAGTTTGCATTTAAGAATTAGATAGAGATTGCCTTTTAGCTTATATGCCTCTTATTTATACTTAATAAAAATGCTATTAAATCTATAGCTCCTATAGAGGTTCTACCCCTTTCTAAGAACTCTATTATAATAGATTTGTAAAATCACTATAATAACTAATCTAAGTATAGAGCTAATAAGCAAGCCTATAACTATGCCTCACTTTAATAGATATAAAATCATCTAAGTAGTATAGATGCCTTGCGCGCCTAGCTAGAAGAGAATAATAAAACATAGATAGCTAATTACACTCTAGCTTATAAGTACCTTAAGATGCTAGAGGAATGCTATAATAAGGGGACTAGATAGCTTAAGAAACTAAACTAGAAATAGTACTACTTTACTCTTACTAACTATAAGAACACTTTAGCCTTTATAGACCAAATCGTCCAAATTAATTAAGAACTAAAAGACCTCTACTTTACTACCGCCTTTACTAAATACTAAGTAATTTAGAAAATGCTTAAAGGACTTAGCTCTATCTATAATTCATTTGTCTTTATATTTATACAAATGTATAATCTTTTACTAACTACTAATAAGTCTATTATAGAATAGTTTACTCTAATATAAAAGATTTATAACTAAGAGATACTAATAGCTTCTAGCTTAGATACTACACTTATTATCTCTTATTAGTTAGATAACTGCTAGACTAATAACTATTAGCTAAATTAAACCTATTATATATATTCTAAGGTCTATAAAAGGATAGGCAACTATAACTTCTATACTAACTGCTTATATAAGTAATATACTATAAATAAGTGCTAGAAGAAGTTCTTTAAACTTAAGAAGGCCTTTAAAAATAATAGTAATAGTAAGCATAAACGTAGTAGTAACTATAGTAATAGATAATATAATAGTAATAGTAGCTATTAGGCTAAGAAGCCTTATACTAAAATACTAGAACTAGAGAAGAGTAAGAATACTACTATTTTAATAATTGCTGCTTATATTATAATCAGCTAGCCTATAGCTAGCCTCTTAACCTTTCTCTTTATAGATACTAAGTTTATTACTTCTATATAGGCTCTCCAAAACGAATAGATTATAAATACTAGTTATACTAACTATACTATAAGCAATTGCAAATACTTTATAGATATAAAGAAAGGTGACTATAGAACCTATAATAGTATTAGTAATACTATTAAGTTTAAGAGTATTAATATAGTTTATATTCTAATTCTAGGCAAAAATGGCCGACCTATAGTTCTACGCCTCTTAAATATTAAGTACTACTTAGCTATAAGCGTATTTAATCTTATTTTACTCTTATAGCTCTTTTAATAGAATCTTAATATTTCTATTATAAAGGACCTCATTTTATAGACTGCTAGTAATATTAAGATAACTGCTTTTACCTCTAATAGCCTTTAGCTTCTTAAGCAAACTAAATAACTCTTAGTCTATACTCTTAGCATTACTATAATAGTAAAAGATTAGATATTTTAGTCTTAGTCTTAGTTATTATATTCGCCTTCTTCTTCTACCGCCCCTTACTATCCCCTTTATCTAATAGACCTCTTAGATAGTTATTCTATAGCTTATTTCCTAAACTATTCCTCTATTTAGCTAACTACTTTACTAATCTCTTAGTCCCCTATTGCCTTATTATATTCTCACTTATATTACTATCCCTCTTCTTCTTTGGACTATAATCTATATAGTCCCTTTCACTCGAGCTATACTCTATAGACTCTCTTGCTCTTAGTAGCTTATTTATCTATTTGCGCCTTCTCTCACTATAGCCTAGCGCTCCGCCCTCTTCTTTTATATATTGCCCTTCTAGTAATGCATTTATAGCTATTACTAACTAAGCATCTAAAGTATACCTCTTAGGCCTATACTATCTCGTAGAATTATATACTATAGCACTAATATATAGGTTATATTAGCCTGTAAGCCCTTAATTAGCTTAGAGCAACTATAGATAATATTAACTTTATAGTAATTTAATTACTAGACGCTTATATATATAATACCTATCTCACTTAAAAGGGTAAGCGCTAATTATATAATTATTATATTATTCTAGAAGAGCATCTAATAGCTCTAATCTATTCTAATATAATAGGTCCCTTGCTTATAAAAGGCTTTAATAGTTTGTGCTACTTTATTACATTTAAGTGTAATAAGACTAAGCTTATAGTAGTATACTATATAAAAGCTAAGAGTAAAGTTATAAACTATTTTATCTACTTCTAGAAGCATTTCAAGCATCTAGACCTTAGCTAGATAATTTGCTAAGTGTATACTAATAGTAGAGGGGAATATATAGCTAGATAACTATAATAACACCTCTTTCAAAATAGTATTCTATAGAAGAATACTAAACTATATACTCCGCAAATGAATAATGCTATAAAGCGCCTTAGTTAAACGATTTGGTATAAAGTAGCTTCTCTTCTTAAGTATACTAGCCTGCCTCTTAAATACTAGCCTAAGGCTATAAAGCACTTAGCGTACCTCTATATATGCAGCATCCACTTAGTTATTCGCAAATTACTATTTAAAGCCTTTTATAGATATATCCCCTAGTACTCTTATATTAATATCTTTAGATCGATTATTTATTATAATAACCCTAGCAAAACTAAGAAGTTCTAGAATATAATAACTATTAGTATTCTTATAGAATATAATAGTAATATAATTTGCTGTATTATAAAACCTAATAGTTATATTATTTACAGTGCTGCAATTAAGACTATTAAATATATACTATAGAAGCAATATAATAATAAGAATTAGAAGAAGAAGATTTATAACTTATCTCTTAATCACTTCTCTAATCCAATCTAGCCTGCAAAGCTAATACCTTATATACTAATTTCCTACCCCCTATCTAACCTATTACCTTTATTAAAATATAAATGCTCTGCTAATAACCCCTTTCTATCTTCTATTACTTTTAATAATAAGGTATCTCTTAGTTCTATATACTTACCTACACCCTTTAATCCTATGCTTATTAATCTATCAATCCCTTTATATATAGCATTGCCTTTATAGCCCTTTTCTCTAGTAAACTCCTCTAATTTGCAAAATCCTTCGGCTACACTAGCTCCAATTGCCCCTTTTGCGGCCCTACCTGCCTCTATTCTAGCACTACCTGCCTATTTCTAGAATCCTACCTCTTAGTCGGCACTAATCCCCTCGCATTCGCTTATACAGCCTTTATAGTTATATGCGCGCTAATATACGCGGTTACAATTAGTATCACTTAATTTAAATAAAGCTACATTCTAGAGCAGCCCTCTAGCCGGCTGCAACCCCTGTCTAAGAGATATATATAGTATTAGCTACACTAAAAATAATAATATCTATAATGCTTTAAATAAAGAGCGCCTTATATATACTCCGGAACCTAATAATAAAGAGCACCTTATATCTAAATATATCTATCTAGCTACTATAGAAGATAAAGAACCTAAAAGTAATAGTTTTAAAATGCTTTCTACACTAAGAGCATATTACTCTAAGACGCCTAAATCTGATTATATATTCTAAGATAAGGATATTAATTATATTAACCTTCTCCGTCACTCTAATTTATAGCCTAAATTGTTATTACTAGATCCTTTTCACTATAGAATAGCTACTACCTTAGTGCCTTATAAGGCTAAACTCGATGCCTATAATTTGTTTCTTATTCCTACTTATATCTTCTTCTTCTCTAAGCTATCCCTACTCTCTTTCCTTAGTTATATAAACTCATCTGAGCTCTTTAAGCCTAAATCACTCTAATAAGCTATAAACAGCCTGTAGTAGAAGCATTAGAAAGCCGCTATTAAAGATAAATATAGTTTCTTAATAGAAAATAATATATAAGAGGCCTAAACTATTCTCTGCAAACAGTCCGCCCTATTAGGAAAGTGGGTCTTTAAGGTAAAATGTGATGCTATAGGAGAGATCCTCTGCTATAAAGCTTAGTGGGTAGTTTGTAGTTTTAAATAATATAAGGGCCTTAACTTTTATAAAACCTTTATGTCTATAGTTAAGCCAATAAGCTATAAGGCCATTTTTGCTCTTATAGCCGCATATAATTAGAAAATCGAACAAATGGATATTAAGACTGCATTTCTTTATAGTAATATCAAAAAAGAGGTTTAGATCGAGCTGCCTACTAGCTGTAGCATTACAGGAACTGCAAAGCTTAAGAAAGCCCTCTATAGTCTAAAATAGTCCTCTTATATATAGTATAACACTCTTATTACCTTCCTTTCAAGTATTAGTTTCTAGCCCCTTAATGCTAACACGTTTATATTTACTAAGAATAGCATTATTATTACTATTTATATAAATAATCTTCTTATTACTAGAGAATCTAAATTGGACATCTAGGCCCTTAAAGATGCCCTGTCCAATCGCTTTAAGATAACTAACTTAGGCTCGTACTATTTTTATCTTAGTATAGAAGTGATTTGGGATTGCTCTTACTGTATCCTTTAGCTATATTAGGAAGTATATATTAATAAAATCCTTAAGGACTATAATATATTAGACTATAATAGGGTAAATATTCTAATAGATATATATACTTATCTAATGCTCTCTATAAAGGACTATATCTCTCTAGCTGCTTTTTGCTATAAATATTAGTTCGCGGTAGGCTCTCTTATATACGCTATGCTTAGCACTCGGCCTAACATTGCCTATACCATCTTAGTAATCTTGCAGTTCTCCGCTAACCTAAATGAAAGTTATATAGGCCTTATAAAGAAAATTTTCTAGTACTTGAAAGGTACTACATCCCTTAGACTAGTCTTCTAGAGTGCTCTTAGCCCTCTTATAGGCTATACTAATTCTAACTACGCGGGTAATTATAATACCTACTATTCTATATTAGAATATATTTTTAACCTCGATTCCGCAACTATCTTCTAGTTATCTAAACGCTAAGCTATAGTCTTACTATTCTTATATAAGGCCAAATATATTAGTTAGATAAACGCTACTAAGAAAGCTATTTGGCTATAGCGTTTCCTATACTAAATCAATACAGATAAGGATCCTAGCCTTAGCGCTACTCTTATTTATAGTGATAACTAAGGCGCAATTGCGCTTGTAAAGAATAATATCTTCTATAGTTATATAAAGTATATTAAGATATAGCATTACTTTATCTATAAGAAGCTTACTAATAGTACTATAGAACTAAAATACATCTACACCTCTAAAATAGTAGCTAATAGTCTCACTAAAGCACTAGCTTGTAACCCCTTCTAGGCCTTCTATAATACTATAGGTATTAAATAATATAAGAGTATAGAAGCTATAGGAGCTCGGAATATATATAGTCTAAAGGGGAGATTATAGTTTCACTTTGCATTTTAGCTCTATTTTACTTATTTGTTATACTTTAAATATTCTGCCTTAGATATTACTTTTATTTCTCTTTTGTTTATATATTCACTAAGTCACTTTATAGTACTGCCAGACTCCACTACTCACTCCTATACTATTTAGCTATATTTAGTTCTTTGGGTCTTTATTATTTTATTCTCTCCTTACCCCTTATAGCTTCTCTTTAGCATATTAGACCTTTTATATAATCTTGTCTTTTTATCTCTTATAGTTTTAATAGACTGCAGTTTACTAGTAATATAGCTTACTAAGCCTATAGGAGCTTCTCTCTATTAAACATTCTTATATTATATATTGTATTAAGTGGGAGTGTTGGAATATCAACTAGTTATATAATATAGATCACGTGGGAGCTGTGCTCCCCGCCACCACTTAGTCCCTTAGCTATCTTAGATGGCTGGGCCACCTATATAGGTGGGCTTCGCCTATATAGTAGTAGAACCTTAAGCAATACAATTCTATATAATAATAGACTAAAAGTATAAGTTGCGCGTATTTATATATTACAACTTTGACTAGTCCGAGAATGATTAGATAAGAGAGCATCTTGCTTAATTTATTACGCATCTTAGAGATTTAATATTTTTGTTCTATTATAGTTTAGATTTTGGCGCTAGCTTGATTTGGGGTATTGTATTGTATATAGCGCATAAAACTGCACTAGTATAGTATTCTATAATGTTATTAAGTTGCTCGAGTAAGTCCCTATAGCTTTATTGTACTAAGGGATTCCCTAAGTTTTTTAAGCTTAGGTTAGAGCTTTCTCTTAGTCTAAAACTTAGGACTTCTAGTGAATATTAGATTAGATTAAGCTATTCCTTAAGCTTTTGTCCAAATAATGGCTAGTCTGCTTTCTTAGTATTAAAACATGTTTTCTAAGGTTCTAATTAGTTCTACTATATGCCTTAGATCTTAAAAGTGATCCTAAAATAATTAGATCTAATATTCTTAACTATTGCTTAGAATTTAATTTGATTTGCTATAGAGCAATATAAGAGAGTAAGGTTAATATTTATTACATTTTGTATTAGTAGGCAGTAGAAGGTACCTACTCTAGGCTTATTAAATAGGGCTAGATTATACTTTATAATCTATTCTATAAGGGTGTCTCCTTTTATATTAGACTTCTTATATAGTAGGTTCTATTATATATTATAGGCATTAAAATTGCTATATAGAAGTGAGTTAGGGGGTAGTAGCGCTTAGTATAAGCAGTAGTCGAGAGTGAATTAATTTGTAGTATCGAGTTGACTCTCTTAATTATATATATTATAAATTCTAATCTAATTATTACTTTCTCTAATATTAAGTATTTAGAGATCTAAATTATTAGGCGATTCCTACACTAAGAATACTTAAGAGATATAGGATTTAGCTATATAAGCTATAGTGTATAGGAGGACTACTAGGCTTGTTCTATTTAGGAAGAGTTATATAAAGGAGGGGTGTACTATTAATTAGATTTTATCTAAATTGTCTTCTATAATAATATATAGTTCTTAGACTAGTATAATATTAATATTAAGCTTAATTGCAGTTTAGAGCGCTAATTTGGTATTTAGCCCGCTTTTATTAAGATTTACTTAGAGGATTTTTGTGCTTATATCTATTATAGCTATATATTAGATGCCTATTATTATTATAATTATAGTTAAGTACTCTAATAGACTTTATATACTACTAAGATTACTATATAGGCCTTATTATAGTTAGCGCATTTAGGGATTAGATAAGAGCAAGTGCCTTTAGTATTATATATATAATAGGAGTGTTCTTTTATCTAATAGGGTTCACTATATAGAGAGCACTATATAGGTTTGTAGTAGTATATTGCAAGGTGGCTATAGCCTTAGTATTTAATATATTAGGTAGTAGGTGAAGTAGTAAAATATTTCTCTACTTAAACTAAGATACCTACTATATAGAGCCTATTTCAAATAGCTTATATAGCCTCTTCTACTATAGCAAATGCAATATATATTAATCCTACTTATACAATTCTAACCTTTTGCTTCTTATCTAATATAATCTAGTAGGGGTTGCCTATTATAGTGAGGTCTATATTAAATGTATAGATCTCCTCTTTTAATAAATCTATTCCTCTAGGTTAATTAAAGGCTATAAAGGGGATTCTATACGTAACTACCTTATACTACTACTTGTTCTTCTATATAGTATAATTAGGCGTAGTGCTAGTTTATATATTAATATTTTGCATTATATAGTTGGTAGAGAAAGCTTTAGTTATAGTGATTATAAGGTTGCCCTATAAGGACTTAGACACTATAGTAATAACTAGTTCCCTTACTCCCTTCTCTTTAAATGCATTGTTTATAGCGTTTTAGGTATTAATAAGTAAATAGAAGTTATTAATAGTATAAGGTCTTTTAATAAGAATAAGGTATTATATTCTACTTAGCTTCCCTAGCTTCTTTGTTTTTATTCTCTTTAATCTTATAACTTCCTATCCCGAATCGGGACTAGCGCCTAATGCTATAGCAGTATAAGTCTCTTCTATTATATATTATAAAGTTATTATATATTATGTTTAGTCTATTATTTTAGGCTAGTTTGTATAGTGCTAAGAGGCAGTTTTCAGCTAATTCGTTTTTGCGCCTATAGGTTCTTTAGGCTAGTTCAGATGAATATTAGAGGCTATAGAGGTGAATTTTTGTGCTATAGCCTCTAGCTTCTTTATAGCTATTTCGATATATATAATTTGACTAGCTAGAATAGCTATTACTATTTTGATTTAACCCTTTTCTAGGTATTTGCAAAAAATTTTAATAAGATTAAGAATTTGCGATTTCTCTTAGCGGTTAGAGGCGGCAGTACTAGCCTGAATTAGAAGGTTAAGGGCACTATTCACTACCCTTTATATAATAGAGCCTATAATGAATTATAGTGTCTTTAGAATATTTGTAAGAGGTGAGTTTAGTTGCTATTTCCTATTACTAGGAGTAAATGAGTTGTCTTCTTATTGCTAGTAGTAGTATAAGGCTAAAAAGGGGTCTTGAGGCTCTAGCCCCATATATATAGAGCCTATAGAAGGGGTCAAAAGGGGCGCATTAGGTCGATTATTAATACTCTAAGGGACTAGAGCTTAGAGGATATTAGGGCTCTCTTCTACTCTTATCTAACTACCCTTATTAATATTCCTATCGCTTGTTTTGTTTTGTCGGATAGTAGTAGAAGGTTCGGGTGCTATAGAGGCGCGAGGGGTCGAAAACCTGTCGGTCTTGCTAAACTGACTCATTTTTCGTCTAATGTCTATAAGGGTAGGATTAGATAAAAGCTAAGACCTAGGCAGTCAAGTTTCTATTTTAATCGCGCGATTTAGACGGCTAGTGGAAAAGTTATAGGTGATTTTATCGATTTCGGAAAAGTTTATATTCTATGTCGTTTATCGATTCAATATTGTTAAGTGTTATTGATTTAATATTGTTAAGTGTATAGTAGTTAAATCGACTGCTTTTTGTCTAAAGGTATATCCCTATTCCGATTTTCACTAATAGAGAGTTCAAGCCTAAGGCCTACATCCCTAAGACTAAGTACTAGTGAAATTATAAGCTAGTACCTCTAGAAGCTATAATTACACATGTCTATCACTTATATAATTTATAGGTATTATAGCAAATTCACTCTTAAACCAAAGTGCCCACACTTTATTGCTATATTAGTAGCCCTGGAAGGCACTATTATAGGTTAGGTTTAAAGGAGTAGCTGCTTGCTCTTTATTAGTTTATATTATAATGCTAGTAGCATTTAAGTAGGTTCTAAGAAGCTATCCTTAGAGAGGGTGAACTATACTTAAGTGCTACTTAGTTTTATAAGAGAAGCTAGTTTTTAGTACTTATTATTATATATAAGTGCGGCTATAAGAAACCTTAGTTGCATTTATATATAATACTAAGGAAATATCTAGTAAGTAGTATAATACTATGCACTTATAGCCTAAATAGGCAAATATATAAGGGAAAGAGGGAAGAACCTGTTTTTAGTTAAAAAGACTATATTTACAAGTGAATTGCATAAAAAAGCTTAGGGAAAGCTTAAAACGCTTAAACACTTAGTTAAGACTTAAGGATTCCCTAAGGGAAAACAAGCTACAAGAAGCAAAGGACTAATCCGTTTTTGCTTAAACTTATATATAAGATGCGCTATACTAGTATAAAGTAGGCACTAGCGTCTAAGCTATTTTTTGCTAAGTTAGTAACCCCTATAGCTTGAAATAAGAAACCTAAAAAAGTTATATAAGTCGCCTTTAAAAACCGTTATAATTACTAATTATAGTAAAATATAGCTTTATAAGACGCTAAAGATAGTGTATAAGTTTAGGGCAAATTGTGTTATAAATAGAGGTTAAATTAAGTAAATTACCTAAGGAAGTTTAAATAGCTAAGTTAAGACTTAAGCTATAGTCTAAAACCTTAGGAGCTTAATTACCCTAATTACTATAATATTATTTAGTTAAAATGGCTGCAATTACTTCCTATAAGGGAGAGGCGCTAGTTAGTAGATCTAATTATATAGAATAGCTAAAAGAGGCTAGTCTATTCCTAGAAGTCTATAGTTTTATGCCTTATATAAACAGTATAGAAAAGAATCTATTATTTATTAAATCTCTATATTATACCAAATCTAGACCTAGAAGCCCTGAATTAGCTATAAAATATCTAGAAAAGGAAACCGAATATAGCTGTAATACTAAGCGAGCCTTAGGCACTATAAAGTCCACTTTAAGTGCTAATAATATAGATAGGTTTAAGGATTAGCCTATAGCTAACCTACTATAGGCCATTATTAAAGCTACTTTTAGTGAAACTAGCTTAGAGACTATAGCGTGCTACTTTAACAAATTAATAAACACTAGCTATAAGTCATTTAAGAGCGCAGATAAATATACTAGTTATATTTAGTCCTCGGCTATATACTTAAAGGAACTAGATTATAAGTTACTAAAACCTTTTATAGCTATTTTACTATTTAAGGGCTTATCTAGTTCATTTAATGCATTTAGTTCCCGAAAATACAAAGAGGTAACTAAGAATATTAAGAATATAGATATAACTAAGCTTATTTCGGATATTATAAGCAAAGAAGCTAGATTAAAGTCTAATACTATCTCTTTGGCTAATAAAACCACTAGCAATAAAAACCCTCTATATAAACACTATAGTAAAAGAGATTATATAGAACCTAAATGCTAGGATAAATATTCTAAGCTAAGGACTAAACTACCTAAGCAAAATAAGAAGCCTAGAAGTAATAATAATAGTACTTCTAAAAAGACTAAATCTACTAAAGCAGTTATAATAATACTAGCAAGCTATAGTCTAATTAGTTAAGAAACTAGTATAGTATATAGCGGACTAAGTGATTAAGAAACTAGTCTAGTATATAATAGACTTAATAATTAAGAATCTAAGTTTATAAAACTTAGTTAATATTAGATTTAGGCGCTAGTGAGCATTATATGTTTAATAAGGACTAGCTATTAGGCTATAAATCTATTTCTAATAAAAGTATTAGAATAGCTAATAGCTAAAGTCTAGCTGTTTTAGAAAAAGGTAGTATTCTAGTTAAGGCAAATAATAATGAACTTATTATTAAAGACGTGTTCTATATGCCTAACCTAAGAGCTAATTTAATTAGTACTAAGGAACTAATTAATAAAGGCTGGAATATTATATTTAAGAAGGATTTAGTCGAAATAGTAAAGAATACTATTAGAATAACTATATCCTAGCGCTATAATGCGTATTACTTAAATATGCTAGTAGATTTTAATAAATTAGAGCCTATAGTGTATTATACTAAACCTGAAAATAATAAGCTAGACCTATACTATAAAAGGCTAAATCACTTAAATAAGAATATATTACTTAAGACTATAGATAATATATCTAGTTTAAGCCTAGGTAATAATAAGGCTAGTAATAATAGTATAAGTGACTATAAGCTATGTTTTATAGGCAAATTCTATAATATAGGAAGCAAAAGGCCTATATCTACTATACCTATATTAAGCGTTTATAATATAGATATAGTAGATCTAATAAGGCCGCTAGGCCCTAAAGGGGAAAAATACTTTATAACTATTACTAATAGGGGTAGCTAAGGCGCTTAGGTATTTCTAATTAAATATAAGAGAGACGCATATAGCATATTAGTTAAATTCTTTAATATAATTAAAACTTAGTTCCCTAAAGCTTAGATTAAGGCCTTAAAACTAGATAATGCTAAGGAATTTAAATCTAGTAAATAGACTATATTCTGTAATGCTAATGGGACTATATGCGAATATACTAGCCCTTACTTAGCCCCACAAAATGGAATAGCTGAAATACTTAATAAATATATAATAGAGAGGCTAATAGCTATTTATAAAGCTAAAAATATCCCTTTATTCCTATGGCCTTACTTAGTCTAAGCTATTATTTATATTAAGAATAGGACTTATAACTCTATTATAGATAAGACCCCATTTGAGGCTCTAACTAATAAAAAACCCTCTATTAGCTATATTAAGATCCTAGGCTCACTAGTCTATACACTAGTCCTAAAAGAGACTAGGAAATATAGTAAATTATCTGAAAAAGGCAATAAAGGGATTTTAATAGGATTTAAATCGGCTAATAACTTTCTTGTCTATTTGCCTATTAAGAATAAGGTTATTAGTACTAAAAACCTTATAATTAAAGAGGATTTAGTATATACTAATGAATATAATAAATCCGATAATAATAACTATCTAGAATTACTAGAACTAAGCTATTTGAATAATAATACCAACTTAGGGGGCGCTAAGACTAGCGACCTACCTAATAATAGCTCTAGTAATAACAATTATAATAATTGTCCTAGTAGTAGTAATATCTAAGAAGATAATAATAATATCCCTATATATAATAATCTAAGCAACTATAACAAATTAAGTCTAGATTACTATTAAAATCCCGATAGTAATAATAAGCGAAAGGTTAATTCCACCTTAGCTTCTTACGCCTATATAACCTCTAAGATAGAGAATAATAGTTCTAAAGAGAATAGCTTAGATAAGGTTATTATTTATAAGAACTAAAATACTATAAATAGTATATATAAACCTAAGTTATATAATAAAGCTAAGAACTCTAAGTATAAGGACTTTTAGTCTAAGGTAGAAGCTAAGGAAATTAGAACCTTAGAATCAAATAATATATAAAAACTAGTACCTAAACCTAATAACACTAAAATTATAAATAGTCGCTAGGCCTATAAGCTTAAGGACTTTAGCGACTACTACAAATTTAAAGCTAGGTTTATAGCTAAGGGTTTTAAACAACTATATAAAATAGACTATATAAACACTTTCGCGACTATTATTAAATAGCTAGCTTAGCGACTTATATTTGCGCTAGCTATACTTAATAACTAGCTTATATATAAAATCGATATAGTTTTAGCATTCACTTAAGGTGATATTAATAACTATATATATATAAAATAGCTTTAAGGTTATATAAGCACTAAGTTCCCCGATTATATTATAAAGCTTAATAAGACATTATATAGATTAAAGCAATTGGCTAGAATATAGTATAATACTCTAAAAGAGGTATTAACTACTAAACTAGGATTTGAATCCTTGTTAAGCGAGGCTAGCATATTTATAAATCGATCTACAGGTGTTATAATTACTATATACATAGACGATTTAGCTATAATAGGTCTAAATGCGGAAGTAATACAAGACTATATAAAGAATATTAAGTCCTACTTTGAAATCAAAGAACTAGGCTTAATTAAGGACTACTTAGGCATAGATATAGACTATAAGCCTAAAGAAGGGATGCTAAAACTCTATATAGCCAAATATATAAATAAAATACTAAACAAATTTAGTTTTAATAACTTAAACCCTTCTAAGACTCTTATAGACTCTAATATTAAGTTAGAACTAAATAAGGAATAAGCTAGTCCTGCAGCTATTAAATACTTCTAGCAGTTAATAGGGTCACTATTATACCTCGCGCTAGCATATAGGCCTAATATTACCTACGCTACAATTAAATTAGCTTAATTTGCTTTTAATCCTAGTGAAATCTACTTAAGCGCAGTTAAGCGTATATTCTAATACTTAAAAGGGACTATAAATCTAGGCATTATATATTCTAGTAAAGCAGCTAGCTATATTTAAGGTTACTATAATGCTAACTATACAGGCGACCTAGTATAAGCTAAAAGCACTACTAGCTATATACTATTTATAGCTAGAGGGCCTATTATATAGAAGTCTAAACTATAATCCATTATAGCCTAAAGTACTATAGAAAGTGAATATATAGCTATTAATGCCGCCGCTAAGAAGATAGCTTTTATTAGGATCTTATTAAAAGAACTAAACCTATTAAAGTAAGATAAACTACCCTTATATACAGATAATAATAGGGCTCTCCTACTAGCAAATAACCCTATATTTTATAAATAGACTAAATATATTAATACTAAATATTATATAATTAGGGACTATATAAATAAGAGTGTACTAGATTTAATATATATCCCTACTAAGGACCAAAAAGCTAATAGGCTAACTAAGCCCCTTCCTATAAATAAATTTACTAAGTTTATAACTTAGTTAAACCTATCCTAGATCAAAACTAGTTAAATTAATCTAAGTCCTTAGCTAAGTCCTAAGACCTTAGAACTAAGACTTAGTTAAGGACTAAGACTAAGGAAACTAAAAACTTAAGCTATAAAAACTAAAATAACTAGTATATTTATATTTACTCTTATATATAAGGTAGATTACCTAATTAGGCATTTACCTATATATAATTAGTTAAAT
>QGMG01000929.1:0-15118 GCA_007825325.1 Lachnellula cervina
TTATAGCTTTTTAAAAACCTTTATAAATACTCTTAAGAGATTAGAAAGCTTATTCTTATTTTAAAAATATATAAACAATTTTATATTTTAAAGAAAAATAATAAAATCGAATATCTTATCTCTTTCTAATTTATTATTTTTATTATAATACTCTTATTATAAGGCTAAAGCTATCTACTATAATATATAAATAATACTAAATACTAAGTATATTTAGCTTTATACTAAGATTAGATATAAGAAAATATTAAACCTTTCTTATTAAGAATAAGATCTAAAGACTAGTTCTAGAACCTTAAAAACCTCTTTTATTTCTTTTAATTTTTAAATCAAATATACTTTATTAAAAGTATTATCGAAGAGTCGAAGAAGAGATACGTACGTCCCTATAGCATAGTACTAGCGTAAGCAATAAACAACTAAGAAAGTAAAAGAAGGTATTACTATAGTATATATAGTATTTAGTAAAAAGAGTAGAGTATTATTTGATGCCTAGCTATTCTAGGATTTGCAAAAGATTTTATACTACAGGTGAAATTATATAAATGCACGCTTAGTCAGCCGAGGTCTAGGGACTAGTTCTAGGACCTCCACACATTTATATAACACGTATAGCCCCCACTATATATATTCCCCCTTAATTAGTTATTAGCTTAGCCCTATAAGCAAATTAGAATATAAAAACATTATATAAAAGAACTATATCCATCTATAGTTAGAGGAGAAAAAACTAAACAAACAAATAAGAAACTTATTAAAATCCATTCTTATTTCGTGCAAATTAACTTTCCTTCTTAGACTTAGTACTAGATCCTTTAGAACTACCGGCAGTAGGAATAGCAGCAGCGCTATTCTTATTATATTCTTCGATAAGGAATTGTTTAGCATTAGATATATTAGTAGCAGAAATAGGAACATCCAAAATATTAGCTACTTTTTATAGTAATAAAATCTTATTTGAAGCTTGAGAACTATTACCACTCTTCTTTATAGTAGAAGCATTAGTCTTTAGAGCAGTAGATATAGAAGGATCTAAAAGGCAGTTAGAAGTATTATCTTTAGAAAGTTGTAAAGCAATTATAGTACTCTCCTCAAGTTATTAATTCGAAAGAGGAGCTGCAAGAAGGGTTTTAATAAAAGGTAGTATAACTGTAATTAGAACTCTTATACTAGGAAAACAAGTTTAAGTTAGCATTTTAGGAATAGTTGCTTTATTCTAGAAATTATCTTCTTTAAGAGACTCCTGCTTAATATAGGTACGCTATAATAAATAATCTAGAGGGGTCTTGCCTATATTATAATCTGGAACTACTACTATGCCTTGATTAGAATTCCTACTATCTCTTATAGCATAGAAAGAAACACTTCCAAAACATCTTCTCTCCTTAGTTTTAAACAAGTTAAGAGCAATAATAGTATATTTCTTAGCAGAAATCCTTTAGTTATTATAGTACTTGCTAAACTAGATCTTATTAAGAGTTGCCTTTTCCAAATTGTTTAAATTATCTAGAATGTTAGACTAAGGGATTCTTCTAATAAGAGCTTCTAAAATAAGCGAAACTATATATAATTGAACAATAGAAACTTAGTAAATTAGAGGCTTCTCTTCCTTTTCCTAAATGGTAGATCAAGTAATAATATTAAAATTAGTCTAATATTCTTTTCCTAGCATAGTAAGAGAACTACTATTCTTAAGCTTCCTGTCTTCTAAAACAGCAACCAAACTAGAAGAAAAAGCAATCTAATCTTTACTAGGACCCCCTTTAGGAGCCTAAATATAGTAGGGCAGGCTAGTGCATATAAATATAAAGCAATCTTTAATGAACTTCTTTTTATTAGAGGCAAAAGAAAAGGCGCCTTTACTAGCATTCTATTTCTAATTTCCTATCTAGTTCTTAAAGGCAAGTTAATTAGAATAGTAAGAAGATATACTTAGCTTAATCTTTCTAGTAGTCTTAATTTCTTTTCTGCCTTAAATCTTATGCTTAATACTAGAGATAAATTCGAATTTAATCTTATTACTAGTTTAAACTATATAGAGATTAGAGATAGTATTAGCATTCTTAGAAAAAACTTGCTTGTTTCCTTCTATTTATAGGAGATCTAACCTTTCTCCCTTTCTTACAATTTGCGCATAGAAAGGAATAAAGACTAGGAACTTCTTACTATTATCTCTTAAACTACAATAAATACAATAGTTAAGAGAGTTCTGCTAAACTAACTATTATAGAATTAATAGTTTATATAGTCCTAGAATTGAACCTTATTCTATACTAGTTTAAGTATAATAGTAAAGGCATTCCTATTAGAGTCTTAATCGGGGTCCTAAGACCTTATTATTAAGCATCTAAAGAATATTCTTCTTAGATTCCTAACTTAGAACTCCTTATTTCTAAAAGGTTTCTATAATATCTTTATAAACAATTATAAGCTGCTTTACTAGTATAGAAGGAGCTATAATTAGAACTGATAGCGCTATAACTTAGACTGTAGTTATATTAGAAGCCGCATTAATATTACTAAATTTATTTTAGGTAATACTATACTAATCTCTAATATAGTTACTAGTTTTCTTAAAGAAAGACTATAGAGCTTTAGATCTAATAAGCATTGCTATTATTATTCTAGAGGTCTTAGCAATATTAAGAAGCTCTCTTAGGCAGTATATTAAAGCATTATAATCCACCTTTTCAGTCGCTAATTAGAAATGTTATACTAGTCTTCTCAAGTATTAAATGCAGATCTTTTCTCTATTATTAATATACTACTATCTAAGAATCTTATTAGCTTTAAAGTTATAGAATTTATCTTCTTTCTTGTCTATAACACTAGTCTAAGAAGAAGGCATATCACACTAGCAGTCAATACAACTAAAAGAGCAAAATAGAGTAGGAGTTATCTTAGCAGAAGTCGAAAATTAATTAAACTCTTTATTAATTAGAGTGAAACTAGAAGTAGAACTCGTGCGAAAGTTAGGGATTTGCTATTAATTAGAGATATAAGCCTTTAGAGTATTATTACCAAAAATATTATTATTCTATTTATCTTTTATATTAATATCTTATTCTCTAGAAGTTGCTTTAATAGGAGACTTAGCTTTTCCTTTTCCTTTTTAGTCTTTCTTTTCTCTAGTTATCTTATTATAGATCTCTATTAGAGAAAAGACCTTTTCTTTCACTAGCATCTTTAGAGGGGACTTCTTTGACTTCTTTAACTTCTTTAACTTCTTTGTGGGCCTACTATCTTTAGGGCTAAGAAGTTCTAGCTTTCTCTTCTCTCTAATAGATTTTCTAGTAATAGTTTTGCTCGCGGTTCTATTATTCATAGCAGTAGAGGTATTAATAGTTTCTAGCGGATTAGACATTCCTAACTTATTACTATTATTATCTTTGTTAGAAGAGTTTGATCTATTACTTTTAGTTATATATTTATTATAGTCCTCCTCAAAAATAGATATAGATACAATAGGGCCACTTTCTAGTTTAATCAAACTATAGGCAGTATAGTAGTAGCCCTTCTTATAAAGCATATTAGAAGCGAGCAAATCTAAAGAATCTAATAGAATACCCTTTAGTATATTATAGTAAGCAAATATAATAACTGCTTCTTTCTATCTTATCTTTCTACTACTTTTCTTTTTCTTACTCTAAATAGCTTAGAGCTAGGCATTTAGATAGTAGATAATCTCTTTCTAAGAATAGTTATGCGCAATAAGATTAATTATCTTTTTAAGCTAATACTAAGTGGTTTAGCCAAAGAGATAACCTTTAAAGTATTTTATTACTTTTATACCTTATAGAGAGCTATTAATTAACTCTTAGCACTCTTTAATCACGGCTTCCTTTTTTGTCTTAGAGTCTTTAAGCCTATTATATTAGGCCTTAGTTATAGCCTCCCTTATTAGAAACTTCTCCTCTATATAGCTTATAGCAGTATACTTAGGATTCTTAAATATTAACTTTGCAAACAGATAAAAGATCTTATTCCTCTAGTTATTATCTTTCATTTGCATTCCTAGAAAGTAATACTATATATAGTATTATAATTCTTCTAGAAGCCAGTCTATCTTATCTAGAATAGCTTGTATATTTATTAAGAGAGCAGTGATTCCTTTCTTCTCAAATGCATCTATTATCTTTCTTGCCTTATTAGAGATAGCAACTTGTATTAAAGCAGGATTAGAAAGTAGAATAGGCAGTTCCTTGCCTTCTCCTAAAGTAGAAGGTCCTATTATAGTGGAATTGTATAGTAATTATAAAGTGTTAGAAGATAAAGTGAATTTGTATAACTTGTAAAATAAAAGATAAACTTAATAAAAGATTATAAAACATATCTAAGAGTCTAGTAAAAAGAATAGCTAGCTATCTAAAAATGCTAACACCTAAAAAATAAGAGTCTTGAAACTAGGCTTAATAGCTACTTTAAAGCTAACTATCTCTAATCTTAATAGGGAAGAGTGAATTCAATAGTGCAAAGGACTATATAGTAGCGAGAATATAATTATAATAGATAGTATTTACAAGCAGTATAAAGTAGAAGGTATAGTAAAGCATATTTTATTATATAAAGGTATTTATAGTATTAAGATTTTATAGAGTATCTATTAACTTAAAGGAGGCGCGGCAGGTTAAGAAAAGCGCACAGAAGAAGGTATTATAATATAGTAGTATAGAGTAATAGATTTAAATAATTAAGAGCAATAATAAAAGTGTTGCTTAGTGTATATATCTATTATTATTAGGGTGAAGTAGAAAGGTTAGTGCATAGACTCTTATACTGCTTATTATAGTGAATTTCGGGACTAGCGCGAAAGCGATAGCCTAAGCGAAAAAGTGGCCTTTAGATTTTCTCCTCTTTAAAACTAAACCTATAGCCCTTTAAAAACCTTTGCAAATACTCTTAAGAGATTAGAAAGCTTATTCTTATTCTGAAAACGTATAAACAACTTTATATTTCGAAGAAAAACAGCAAAATTAAATATCTTATTCCCCTCTAATTCACTGTTTTTATCGCAACGCCCTTATTGCAAGGCCAAAGCTACCTGCTGTAATATGCAAATAATACTAAAACACTAAGTATATTTGGCTTTATACTAAGACTAGATATGAGAAAACATTAAACCTTTCTTACTAAGAATAAGATCCAGGGACCAGTTCCGGGACCTTAAAAACCTCTTTCACTCCCCTTAATTTTTAAATCGAATGCGCTTTATTAAAAGCATTAAAAGTTATTATTCTATATAGTAAAATGCGCTACTAGGATTTCAACTATCTAGCAGTATTCTAATCTTAAAATCCTCTTATATTGCTCTTATAAGCTCTTCTTACTCTTATTATCTACTATAGCATATTTGGATTTTTTGGCCTCTAGTAAACTTAGAACCTAGACTTGAATGTTCTAACTATTGCTATTCTCCTTAAGTCTTATTAAAGTGCTTCGAGGTTACACTTCATTAACGGAAATAGGTACTCTTTTTATCTAGGGAACATTATATTTCTTAGGCGCCTAAATCATAACTTGCTTTATTAGAGCATCTAACTATTACACTAGCTATAGAGCTATCTTTGCCTTTAATTTTAGCTAAGAAACCATTAATTTTTCTAGCCTTAGTTATAGAGTTCTCCTCCTATTAGAAGGTTAATTTAGATCTTTATTACTATTATTAGACTTATCTTCTTTATTTCTAGCAAGTTAGATAATAGTTCTTCTAGTTTTCTTTAAGGATTCTACTATGTTTAGCCTATTTCTATCTACTAGATTCTCTAAACCTATTCTAGGAATTAGAATTCTAATACTAAAACTCGAACTTTAGTTTTTTAGATTTTCTAATCTAATAGCAGGTGCCTAATAACTTATAGTATTGTTTTCTTTATTGCTTAAGTTAAATCCGCCTATATCCGCTTTATTCCTAGTAGGATCCAGGTTAGAAAATAGAAAAATATTACTAAAACTCGAATATTAGTTTTCTAGATTTATTAATCTAATAGCTTATACCTAATAACCTTTTGTTTTATCTCCTTTAGAATCTATACTAGGACCTCTTATATACTCTTTATCTATAGTAGGACTACTAGAAAAGGTCGCCGTACTTTTTGTAGAGTTTATTATTAAATTTACTAGGGTGTTTATTTTGCCAATTTGCCTATTATAGTAATAACTATCCACTATAATATCTATATTAATATCTACCTTAACTACTTATTAGGTAGCTCCTTGCTCCTCTTTCTTAACTATGCTTATATTATTAGGTTCCTTATTCTTAGGTCTAGCTTTGATCCTATCTTCAATCTTATCTTTATCTTTACTTCTATTCTTAATCTTATTATTAGTAGAGTATAAGTATTCTTTCCTTAATATAAACTTCTTTAACCTTTTGCTAGCAAATATCCCTAATAGCTTAATGCTATTAAGTTCTTTAATCTAGAATATTCCTTTTTCTTAGTTAGCTTTCTAGACCTAATATAGTCCTAGCTACTTAAAGTTATATTTCTAAGATCTTAATATATCTTTTTCTAAGATAATATCTTTTCTTAATACTATATTGCCTATCTTGAGAGGTTTATATTAGATATTATAAACTCGGTTAAAGTATTTCTTATCTTCTTTACACTAATAGCCCTTTCTTAATCTAGCTTTCTCCAAATCCTTATCTCTCACTAGAAACTGCTATGCATATAAGAGTATAAGATCTTCTTAGGTTTTAATATTTTCCTAATCTATTATTCTCTAGGTTAGATATTTTAGCTTAATAGAAACGACTGCTTCTCTATTATATATTAGATAGAAAGGTGTTTATCTAGTTAGTTAGTGAACTAATATTCTTTTAGCAAGAAGAATAGCTTTAAGTACCCTTTCTAGCTTGTGGCCTCTAAGAGTTAGCTTAGAAATAGAGTTAATAATGCCTTGATGCCCTCTTTTAATTATTCTATTAGCTTCTAGGTGGTATACAGAAACCTAAATGCATTTGACTTTATATTTATTAAGAAGCTAAATAGCTTTATCTATAAACTCTTTCCTGCTATTAATAATCAATTTATAGAATAGGCCGTGTTAATAGATAATATCCTTCCAAATAAAATTAGTAATATATTTAGCTTCCTTTATTGGAATCCATTTTGCTTCTAGCTAGCCTAAGAGATCCTCTCTTGCAATAACTAGGAATTAATTTCTGCTAGGTACTAATATAAGATTAATGCTCTATTTATTAAAAAGCCCACTTGGTTAAGTTGGAAATAACAGCTCTTCTTTATATCTCCTATCTCGCATTTAGTAAGGAGCATAGCTTGTAATATAGTTCTTAATATCTTAATAATATCTATTCTAAAAATATCTATAAGACACCTTATAGTATATACTTTCTCTTCCCTTATACCCTATCTTATTATATAGAAGCTAAATAATATCTAGGCGCTTCTTTAGGTTATTAATCACTGCTTGTATTATATATTATCTTATTGCAAGCTTCTAGAGTTTTCTATTTAGGACTATATAGCTAAGCGCTCTTCTTTTAAATACTATAAATTTCTTGCCTAGAACACCCTTTAGCTTTCTAAGGTTTAATAAGTACTATATAATATTATAGGATTCTTTAGAGTACTTTCTATTAAGGTATACTATATCTTCCTTTAGTGGAGCTTCTTTATTATCTTTATTATCTCTATTATTAAGTTCTGCACAATAGACTCTACTCAGCTCTTCTAGAAGATAATCCTTAAACTTAGAATTGCCTTCTTATTTATTCAGGTCCATTTCAGTAATAGGTTTTCTAGACAGTCTATTAGCAGCACTATATTTAGCTCCAGCTATATATTTGATCTTAAAGTTAAATGTATAGATATATGCTAGCTATCAAGTTACTATTGCCCTAGAGTGATCGCTTGCTCTAATCTTTAATTGCGCCACAAGCACTTTTATATTAGTTTCTAGGGTGAAATGGCATCTATAAAGATAGTACTAGAGCTTCTTAAAGGCCTTGCAGACCCTATAATATTCTCTTTTTATTGCATTATAGTTTATTTTAATAGCGCTCTAAATGCTATTCTTATATCTTAATATCTTAAGTTTCCTGTTCTTATCTCTTTAACTAAGAATATAATCCTATTCTTTATTACTTGTATTAATACTAAGAATAATCTTAAGACTATTCCTATAATCAATTTGGTATAGTGCAGAAGTAGAGGTTAAGGCAATTTTGAGAAGCTCTATTAATTCCTTCTAGTTATCTCCCTAGTCCTAAATAATATTCTTGCGCATTAATTAGTATATAGGTTCTATAACTTGTGCAAAATCCTTAATCTAGATTTAGTAGTAACTAGTAATACTAAGAAAAGCTTATTCTTTAGTAGCACTATTACATCTATTCTAGTCTAAGATTTTAATAATTTTTGCGCTTGCCAGCTCTCTCCCTCTATAATTACAGATAAACTCTACTATGTTCATCCCTTTCTTAAGGAATTGGGATTTAGGTCCAATTAATACTCCAGCTCTCTCTAGGCGTTCTAGTGTCTTATTAAGGTTAATAAGATATTTGTATATATATCTTCTAACACCTAGAAAGACTTCTTTATTATTATATTTGGTGTAAGGCCCTTTTACACCAATATTATCTATAAATGAGATAGTAATTATTAGAATCAAATCCTGCAGAACTCTATTAACTGCTTGAATAAACTAGGCAACTAAGTTTATTGCTCCTTAAGGAAGGATTATTATTCTAAGAAGTCTATAGGGTGTTATAAAGGCAGTTATATCTCTTGATTTTAGCATAAGACTAATCTGGTTATATTTAGAGAAAAAGTTGACTAGCAAAGAATAAGTATAACTCGTAAACTCCTCTAAAAACTTATTTACTAATAGTAGAAGGTTTAAATCTTATATAGTTACTCTATTTATTTCTATCGCAGCATTAATAAGTTAGTATTTTCCTGTGTCTTTCTTTGCAACCAGGAACTATAGGTTTCTATATGCTCTCTTACTCTCTTTAAGGACTTCTTAATCTAGGCAGTCCTATAGCATTTCTTAAACTATTAGTTCTAGGGCCTTAGAGCAAAAGAAATTTAGTTATTACTATGCTTTATACTTAATTGTTTAGATCTTAATAGCAGATTATATATTCTTATAGATCTTTCTATATTCTTTCTAGTTAAATGCTATTACTTCTTCTTAGTTTTCTAGGACTTCTCTAAGCATTTCCCTTTCTTTCTTAGTGGCATTCTCTCTAATATCTAGTTTGTTCTAGCATTCTCCTATTAACCTTTTTCCTCTTGCAAATATTGTAATCTATAGAAGGAAAAGTTATTTATATTTTCCACACCTTAGTTATTCTATAAAGCATTCTTTTGATTTTTTGTACTAGTCCTTGTTCTCTTCTAGAGGCAAGCTAATTCTATCTAATATATTAACTAGTAATACTCTTAATGCTTTTGGCTTATATATTCCATTAATATAAAGGGTGTTATTATTATCTAAGTCGGATTCTATATTGCTTTCCATCTCTTCTCTCTATTTCCTCTCCTTTCTTTTCTTTTCCTTTTTCCTTCACTCTTCCCTTTTTAACCTCTCTTTCTATTTTATATTTCTTCTTGCCTACTCTTTTTAGTCTAGTATTATTGCGGCTTAGTAGAGCCTTAGTAGTAGCAAAATAGAATTAAAATTATAATGCCTTAATATACAAAATTATGGAAATAATATCCTTTCTCCTCTTCTCTTATTCTTATTAATTATTCTCTCTTTTGGTGTCTCTATCTTAATGTGCGTAATAGTAAGAAAATTTGCATCTCAAGTAGTTGAATCGCCTATATTATATAATTTGGGAGGTGCCAGGACTAGTTCTAGGACCTTATTCGCCACTATTTCATCCATCTAATCCAAACCAAAAACTAAAGAAACTAGGTCCAAATTACAATCTAAACGCGCGTATTAATTAATATTATAAAAATTAGAAATAGTAGAAATAGTAGGAAGCTTAATACTCTATAAAATAGAAAAAACAGAAAAAACAGAAGAAATAGAAACCTCTAAATTCTTATTATAAGAAACTTCTCCCTTAATACTTATTCTCTTACTTGTGCTAAGAGCTAGTTTTCTCCTCTCTTCTCTCTTAGATCCTATGCTAGATTATACTCTATTACTAATACTTGCCCCCTTACTCTAGTTACTTTATCTATAAAGATTCCCTATTAGGTACTATTAGATTTGTAGTAGAAACTAAACTTAATATAGCAGATAAAGGATTGTCCTAAAAGAATTTAGTCTGACTTGCTAGTATTCTAGAGAAAGAATAATGCTATTATATTAATTGCACTAATTCGGATTTTTATATCTTGGATAAGGCCTTTAAATTTAATCCTTTATCCTATAATGCTCTTAACTTTTATCTCACTAGCTAGTTTAATTGGAAGATCTAAGCGCAAGCCTATACTCTATAGCATTATATTGATTTCTGCTTCTAAGTTAATTATAGCTACTATATTATTATAGTTCCTATGCCTGTTTATTGCCTAGATCAAGACTAGAGGTGCTTTGCATACATATTAGAGAGTTATATAATTAGAAGTTACACTTGAGATAGCTACTTTATCTTTGTCTTTATTGCTTTCTAGTTATACAGCTTACACCTTTAGGCTTTTATTTGCGCTCCCTTCTATAATTGATATCTTCTTGCCTATTAGCTTAATAGGATCCAATTTATAAAGAATATAGAAGTCTATATATAATATATTTATACGGTTAGAGTTATAGACTTCTCTTAGCGCATCTAGTTTTATTCTACTGCCTGCTAGTAATTCTAGAGCTTCTTTCCTACTAGTTCTTGTTTCTCTTTTTTGTGCGATTTTTGCCTTTATCTTATAAGCAGTTAGGTTAGCTATAATTGGCGGAGGGTTGTCTTATACTATTAGTACTAGAATAGGTGTGTTAATATTTATATTTATTAGATCTAGGCGGAGTTTAGGAATAATTAATATTGCTTGCAGTATTTTTAGTCGGCTAAGAGCTTCCTAGACTCTAGCTTTAAGCGCTTGTTCCTTCTTTTTATTCTTTTAATAGGAATCCTTTTCGATCTTTGTATTATAGGCTACATTTGCCTAGAGATCCTCCTCCCTCTATGCTGCTAGACTATAAATAGAAAGCAGATCTTTATTCTTGTCTTTATTATAGTAGTTACTAGTGAGAGTGTAGGCTCTAACCTAAAGAGTTTCTACTAGTTAAGGCAGTCTCTAAAGGATTAATTTTAGTCTCTTGTTTATTTCCTAGTAGTATTTCATATTAGTAGACGCAAGAGGGTTCTTAACCATTTCCCGGATCTTACTAAAAAGGGGAATGTTTTTATTATAAAGTCCTGAAATTCTAGCACTAATCTAGAGTCCTTTATTAGTTCTTGATCCTAGCTAATAGTTTCTACCTTTATCTTAATAGTATATTCTAACTAAGTGTAGATATCCTTATAGGTTATAGTTATTCAAATAACTGTGCTAAGATTATACTTCTATAAATTCTAGGAGTTTAGCATTAAAGCAGATATAGCATTAAGCTTTGGATTAGCCTTCTTCTTAGTAACCTCCTCCTTATTATCTACTTTAATATCCATCTTAGTATCTGCCTTATTGCCCTTTATATTAGCCATCTTAGTAGCCTCCTTAGTAACTATTTCTGTTGCCTCTTCCATTCCGCATTCCACCTCTATATTATCTAGCATTAATATATAATATATTATTATCTTCCCTTTAAGGTTGCTCTTCTTGTACCTAACTACTATTTAATTTAATTTCTCGGATTATGTTTACTATTTCCTAATGTTGTCTGGCCATATTTGCCTAGTTAAGAGAGAGATCTAATATAGTCTTTACTAACTAGTTATTAATAGGATTTTCGGCTGGCTTTATTTTGCTTGCTACCTTTAGTTGGCCTGATAGGTAGTATAGGGTTGATGGTCTTATATTGCCTTATTATTAGTATTAGGAGTCATTTCTTGCATCTTAAGAAGGCAGTTATAGCTTCTATTAAGAATAGTAGTCTAGCTCGAATATCCCTCATATTAGTATTAGTATACACAAAGTTCTCTCTAACTTTTTATCTTTTAGATGCCTAACTTCTCGATTCCCTTTTTCTATACAGACTGCATTAAAGTATAATCTCTTATAGTCCCCTTATTTTAGATAGCCAATTTAGTAATCTGTCCTTCTTAGAATCACTATAAAGACCTCTATTAGAAGCCCTTTAAGAAATATATTATAAAGAAAGGTTTCTTTAAACCCTTATTCTCTATAAAAAATCCTTACTTAGATGCAATTAAAGTCTATTAGGTAGAAGCGTATATTAGCCCCTTAGTGCTCTTATAAGAAAAGGTATTAGAGGTTATTAAAGGTGTATTCTCTTTGTTTCGAATCCTATTCCTTAAAACAGATAAGAAATGCAGTAAAGAACCTGTTTATATTAAAAGGCTCTTAGTAGTATTTGATTATTCCCTTAACCTCTTTTCTTACCTAGTTATTATTAGCATCCTAGCTATACTACTCTAGGATCCTTCTTCTTGCCTTTTCATCTAAGATATAGTATTTCTTAGCCTATTCTTGAAATCTCTCTATAAAGCCTATAGCCCCTAATTCTCTAAATATAGGCGGCAATAGTCGGATTGTTTCCCTAGTAATAAGATATATTATAGGCTAGAGATTTGTAACTGCATTATTATAGCGAACCTTTACATTTCGGTTAGGGTTCTTATATATTGCGCGTGTCTACTAGTCTTCTATAGAAGGTAGTAGGCCTCTTGCGTCTCCTTGCTGTTTACTCCCTATTTATACTTAGCGCCCTTCTAGACCTAACTAATTATAGTCCTATAGAGGTAGGCTATCTATATATAAAGTAGTTCTTTGCTTGTCCCTCTCTAGTTGATATAGTGGGAGTTAGTGTATATTCTATACAATATGCATAGTGTGTCCTTAGCTAATATTCTATTATAGCGGCATGTTTTCTTGTGTATAGAATCTTCCCTGAAATGACTCTAAATATAGAGTGGTACTAGCTTTAATCTTAGCTTCTAAGTTAATAGATGCCCTTTCTGGATCTTAAAAATCCATAGCAGGTCCCCCTTTATAAGTAGTTGTGCCTATTCCCCTCTTATCTTATAAGGTATTCCCTTGCTTTTAAGGAATTGCTTCACTAGTCGAATCTATTCTTTCTAGGTTCTCTAGTATAGCCTTAGTTCTAGATGCTCCGAAAATAGATTCTAGTCTTAGTTTAGATTCTTCTATACTCCTCTAAAGTTCTTATTACAAATTATAAGTTGATTAAGTGACTCTAATAGATTATAAAGTTTGCATTAAGAGTAGAGCATTAGTAGAAGGAGTGATTGTCTATATAGAAGGGATTAATATCTCTCTGCTATAAGTATAAGGTATATAGAATAACTTAAAGTGATTGTTTATAGCAGTTCATAGAATTCCTAATAGTTTAAAGCTGCTTAGTAATAGAGAATTTCCTCTTTCTCTTAACTCTATTCTTCTACTAGAGATAGTATAGACATTAGGAGTGTAAGAAACATTCTTAGTAGCTGCTTAACTGGGACTTGATTATATTAGCTATAGAAGTCTACTAGAGTTACAAGCCTCTAAGCTTCCTTAATCTAAAGGTGATCCCTTCTCTTTTAAGTTTGCTCTTTATTATTAGTTGTCTCTAAGCTATTCTATTCCTAAGAGGGTGTCTCCTCTTATAGGACTTGGGCTTAGAAGTGCTCTTATTCTAATTTGGAGTTATAGGCGCTCTTTATTATTTGCACTAATTGATTATTCTTCTATATCTTTATTAGTAGCTATTTAATATATTAACCTTAGAATAGTTAGCAATAGCTAAGGTATTAGTAGATTAGTCGAGTGATAGGTTAATTGTTCTAAACATTCTTAATTAATGTTAGGTTCTAATAATATATTATCTCCCTCTCTATAAATAGATAATGCAGGTGGTAATCCTATAGTTGTAATGTCTAGCGGAAGAGGTGATTATTAAATTGTATTAGAGTCTAAATTGGTTATCTATTATTCAAAGAATTAATTAGTAGCTTCTCTAAAAGCAAAAACAAGTGCAAAGAAGTTTTCTTTTACTTCTCTTGCCTATAGAAGAAAAAAGCTAAATAGTAATAAGCAAACCCCTTTTTGAGATTATTCCGCTATTACTTCTAGTTCTCTTTTCCTTACTACTAAGCAAGCTAGTAAAAGTTGTACACCTTTTATTAGTGCTCTCTTCTTTGTACTATTTGATTTGTATCCTAAGATTGCTTCTAGCTATGTTTTTTGTATACTTTAGGTGATCTATTCTGCCTTTTGTGCTATCTAAAGAGGTTAGGGACTAGCATGCATTTTTCTATAGACTTTTCCTAAGCTTTAAGCTTAGACTATATCCATTTCTCTTTTATACTCGGAAAACATTCCCTTTATATAATCTAATCTCTTTAATAAGCAGTTAGTTTTTCAATTAATTATTTAGTAGTGCTTATCTATTAATTGGTTTAATCTATTAATCGGCTTAATCTATCCTTTTTATTTCCTGTCTTCTTAGGGTTAAAGGCATTTCTCTTCTTCTAGTTATGCTTTAGTGTTTATATTTAATCCTAACTGCAAAATAAGAGATAATCAAGCAATTGGTTTGACTCCTAAGTATAAGAACTTCAAAGTAATAATCCCTGCGTAGGTCACTATTATCAAGGGGTCGAAGAAGAGATATATGCATCCCTATAGCATAGTACTAGCGTAAGCAACAAATAACCAAGAAAGCAAAAGAAGATATTACTATAGTATATATAGCATTTAGTGAAAAGAGTAGAGTATTATTTGATGCCTAGCTATTCTAGGATTCGCGAAAGATTTTATACTATAGATGAAATTATATGAATGCATGCTTAGTCAGCCGAGGTCCAGGGACCAGTTCCGGGACCTCTATACATTTATATAATACGCATAGCCTCCACTATAGTATTAAAAGTTATTATTTTATATAATAAAATATACTATTAGAATTTCAACTATCTAGTAGTATTCTACTCTTAAAATCCTTTTATATTACTCTTATAAGCTCTTTTTACTCTTATTATTTATTATAATATATTTGGATTTTTAGTCTTTAATAA
>QGMG01000930.1:0-15102 GCA_007825325.1 Lachnellula cervina
ATGTGATTTGTTATGCTATCTATTCTTGTTTGTATTTATTAGATTTGGCCGGGGTTATCTAATAGCCTTGCAAGGCAGTGAATCGCAGCTTAGTTGTCTATATAGACCTTGATTTCCCGATTTGGCACTAGTCTCTATCTAGCAGCATGCTCCACCGCTAGGGCAATCCCCTCTAGTTCCCCATTATAGACAATTTGGTATAGTCCAATATTTTTGGCTGTAGTGAATTGTAGTTGGTTGTTGCTATATTAGGCTAGACCTACTCTAATCCCGATACTCTTAGGCATTTGAGAACCGTCTAAGTAGTATAAGATCTAAGCTGCTAACTAGTAGCGTATTTGGCGTATATATGCGCTAGCAGCTTCCTCTTTAGGAAGTGGTGAGATGTAAGTAGTCTATAGTAGTTGTTAGTCCTAGGGGGCAAAGTAGAAGTGTTAAATAGGTTCTATGCGACCTGTATATAGGTCTAATATAGAGCTATGAATCTATTAGAGGCCAAATCGTGTAACTAGACTTTCTAGACGTTATTAGTGAATTAGGTGTTATAGACTAAGTTTAGAAATGCGGAAGGCGTATTGTTGTGTGGCTAAATCGAGTCGTATATTAGGGGGTAAGAGACTAGCCTCGACTTCTATTGCCTGAATTGGACTAGACTTGAATGTCCCTAGGATCTTGCGTAGAGCGCAGTTCTATAAGAGTTAGAGCTATATTTTTGCGTATCTCTAATTCTTTTACTAGACTAGCAAGGCGTAGTCATATATACTAGTCATATAGGCTATATATAGCTGTCTAAAAGCAGTAGGACTAAGGCCTCTCTCACTATTAGCTAGTCTAGCTATACAATAAAATGTGAAAGTGGCCTTAGCAGTGCATATATTAATATATTCTTTAAAAGATAGATTCGCATTAAAGTGAATTCCAAGCCATTTAACCTTATACTTTAGTTGAATGATTTTTCCGTTTAGCAGTATAAGAGAAGCTAGTTTAGCTTGTTTTCTAGTACTAAAGTAGAGAAGTTCCAATTTGTTAGGATCGAATTAGATTGCATTTTGCTCGGCTAGCTTAAATAGGTCTCTTACAACTAGTTCAAGGATTTTAATATTCCGTTTAACGCTAGTAGAGGCAAAGGAGAGAGTAATATTATTAATATATAATATAAATTTAACTACGCAAGAGTAATAAAGACCTCAAGTATAAATAAGAAATAGAATAGGCGAGATTGGGCTTCCTTATAGGATTCTAGTGAGAACTAGCTAATTTTCGTCTAATTGTCCATTAAAGAGGAGTGAGAGTGATCAGTCTAACATAAATAAGAACACCTATAAAATAAGCGAATCAGGTAGAAGTAGGTCTTATAGGATAGTGAGAAGTCAATTCTTTAATATATAGTTGTAGGCCCCCTTTATATCAAGGAAGAGAGTAGAGGTAATTTTCTTGCGCTTGCGATTTGAGTATATATAATTAGCTAGCATAGCTCCTGCATCTATAGCTAACTTCTTTAGGCGACCCCCAATTTGGCTATTATAAAGGAGGTTTAGTGTAGTCTTAGCTAGGTGAGCTAGGCGTTTTACAAGGATCCGCTCACTAACTTTTCCAAGGCAGTTAAGAAGAGAGATAGGGCAGTATGCACTAGGCTGCTTATAGTAAGGCTTATTGCTTTTCTATAGTATTATATAGTTTGCTTGTCTCTAGCATTTCGGATAATAGCTAGTATTAAGAAGTGTTTCAAATAGGAGGTGAAACTGTTTTAAGCATGCGCGTTATGCTTGTGTAATAATAGTTTAAGTGATATAGTCGGGTCCAGGTGAGGTAGATTTGATTTCACTAGAGCATGCTTATTCTATTTCGCATTCTAACATTTTAGGCCAATCCTAATGGTTCAAGGACTTGTATCCGTCCCATTTTGGCATAGGCGATTCGGGTGGTATTAGGAATAGTGTATCGCGGAAGAGTTAACATTTATTAGTAAATATGGACTTGAGTGAATCCATCGCATTGCATTTAAGTGTTTCGACTAGTTCTAACCTTCTAGGCTTTGTGTAGGCGAGTGCTTTAAAAATCGATTTCGAATCCTCGCATTCTAAGAACTAGTTCTAGTGATTCTTCTTTGCAGTCTTAATAGACTAAAAGTATAAGTTGCGCGTATTTGTATATTGCAACTTTAACTAGTCCGAGAATAATCGGATAAGAGAGCGTCTTGCTTAATTTATTACGCGTCTTAGGGATTTAATATTTTCGTCCCACCACAGTTTGGATTTTAGCGCTAGCTTGATTTGGGGTATTGCATTGTGTGCAGCGCACAAAACTGTACTAGTATAGCGTTCTATAATGTCATCAAGTTGCTCGAGTAAGTCCCTGTAGCTTTGTTGTGCTAGGGGATTCCCTAAGTTTTTTAAGCTTAGGTTAGAGCTTTCCCTTAGTCTAAAACTTAGGACTTCTAGTGAATATTAGATTGGACTAAGCTGTTCCTCAAGCTTTCGTCCGAATAATAGCCAGTCCGCTTTCTTAGTGTCAAAACGTGTTTCCTAAGGTTCTAATTAGTCCTGCCGTGTGCCTTGGATCTTAAAAGTGATCCCAAAATAGTTAGATCCAATATCCTCAACTATTGCCTAGAATTTGATTTGATTTGCTATAGAGCAATATGAGAGAGTAAGGTTGATATTCGTTGCATTTTGTATTAGTAGGCAGTAGAAGGTGCCTACTCTAGGCTTATTGAATAGGGCTAGATTATACTCTATAATCCATTCTGCAAGGGTGTCTCCTTTTGCATTAGACTTCTTATATAGTGGGTCCCACCATGCATTATAGGCGTTAAAATCGCCGCATAGGAGTAAGTTGGGGGGTGGTGGCGCTTAGTATAGGCAGCGGTCAAGAGTGAATTAATTTGTAGTATCAAGTTAACTCTCTTAGTTGTATATATTATAAATTCTAATCTAATTATTGCCTTCTCTAATATTAAGTATTTAGAGATCTGAATTATTAGGCGATTCCTGCGCTAAGAATACTCGAGGGATGTAGGATCTAGCTATATAAGCTATAGTGCATGGGAGGACTGCTAGGCTCGTCCTATTTAGGAAGAGTTATATAAAGGAGAGGTGTGCTATTAATCGGATTTTGTCTAAATTGTCTTCTATAATAATATATGGTTCTTAGACTAGTATAATATCAATATCGAGCTTAATAGTAGTTTGGAGCGCTGATTTGGTATTTAGCCCGCTTTTATTGAGATTCACTTGGAGGATTTTTGTGCTTGTGTCTATTATAGCTATATATTAGACGCCTATTATTATTGTGATTATAGTTGAGTACTCTAATAGACTTCGCATGCTGCTAAGGTTGCTATGTGGGCCTTATTACAGTTAGCGCATTTAGGGATTAGATAAGAGCAAGTGCCTTTAGTATTGCATATACAATAGGAGTATTCTTTCGTCTAATAGGGTTCACTATATAGCAAGCACTATATGGGTTTGCAGCAGTATATTGCAAGGTGGCTATAGCCTTGGCATTTAACATATTAGGCAGTGGGTGAAGTGGTAAAATGTTTCTCTACTCGAACTAAGATACCTGCTATATAGAGCCTATTTCAAATAGCTCGCATAGCCTCTTCTGCTATAGCGAATGCAATATATATTAATCCTGCTTATACAATTCTAGCCTTTCGCTTCTCGTCTAATATAATCTAGTAGGGGTTGCCTATTGCAGTAAGGTCTATATTAAATGTGTAGATCTCCTCTTTTAATAAATCCATTTCTCCAGGTCAATTAAAGGCTGCAAAGGGGATTCTATACGCAACTACCTTATACTACTGCTTGTCCTTCTATGCGGTGTAATCGGGCATAGCGCTAGTCTATATATTAATATTTTGCATTATATAGTCGGTAGAGAAAGCTTTAGTTATAGTAACTATAAGGTTGCCCTATAGGGACTTAGACACTGCAGTAATAACTAGTTCCCTTACTCCCTTCTCTTTAAATGCATTATTTATAGCATTTCAGGCATTAATAGGTGAATGGAAGTTATTAATAGTGTAAGGTCTTTTAATAAGAATAAGGCGTTATATCCTACTTGGCTTCCCTAGCTTCTTCGTTTTTGTTCTCTTTAATCTTATAACTTCCCACCCCAAATCGGGACTAGCACCTAATGCTACGGCAGTATAAGTCCCTCCTATTATGTATTATAAAGTTGTTATATATTGTGTTTGGTCTATTGTTTTGGGCTGATTTGTATAGTGCTAAGGGGCAGTTTTCGGCTGATTCGTTTTTGCGCCCGCAGGTTCTTTAGGCTAGTTCAGGTGAATATTAGAGGCTATAGAGGTGAATTTTTGTGCTGTGGCCTCTAGCTTCTTTGTAGCTATTTCGATATGCGTGATTTGACTGGCTAGAATAGCTAATACCGTTTTGATTTGACCCTTTTCTAGGTATTTGCAAAAAATTTCAATGAGATCAAGAATTTGCAATTTCTCTTAGCAGTTAGAGGCGGCAGTACTAGCCTGAATTAGGAGGTCAAGGGCACTATTCACTGCCCTTTGCATAATAGAGCCTATAGTGAATTGTGGTGTCTTTAGGATATTTGTAAGAGGTGAGTTTAGTTGCCATTTCCTATTACTAGGAGTGAATAGGTTATCTTCTTGTTGCTAGTGGTGGTATAAGGCTAAAAAGGGGTCTTAAGGCTCTAGCCCTATATATATAGAGCCTGCAGAAGGGGTCGAAAGGGGCGCATTAGGTCGATTATTAATACTCTAAGGGACTGGAGCTTAGAGGATATTAGGGCTCTCTTTCACTCTTATCTAACTACCCTTATTAATATCCCTATTGCTTATTTTGTTTTGTCGGATAGTAGTAGGAGGTTTAGGTGCTATAGAGGCGCAAGGGGTTAAAAACCTGTCGGTCTCGCTAAACTAACTCATTTTTCGTCCAATATCTATAAGGGTGGGATTAGATAAAAGCTAAGACCTAGGCAGTCAAGTTTCTATTTCGATCGCGCGATTTGGACGGCTAGCAGAAAAGTTATAGGTGATTTCGTCGATTTCGGAAAAGTTGTAGTTGTAAGCGAGCCTTAGGCGCTATGAAATCCACTTTAAGTGCCGATAATATAGATAGGTTTAAGAATTAGCCTATAGCTAACCTACTATAGGCCGCTATTAAAGCCACTTTCGGTGAAACTAGCTTAGAGACTATAGCGCATTACTTTAATAAGCTAATGGACGCTAGCTATAAGTCATTTAAGAGCGCAGATGAATATACTAGTCATATTTAGTCCTTAGCTATTTACTTAAAGGAATTAGGCGCCTTTACGAAATCAACGAAATCACTTATAACTTTTCTGCTAGCTGTCCAAATCGCGCGATCGAAACAGAAACTTGACCGCCTAGGTCTTAGCTTTTATCTAATCCCACCCTTATAGATATTAGACGAAAAATGAGTTAGTTTAGTAAGACTAATAGGTTTTTAACTCCTTGCGCCTCTATAGCACCTAAACCTCCTACTACTATCTAATAAAACAAAACAAGCAATAGGGATATTAATAAGGGTAGTTAGATAAGAGTAGAAGAGAGCCCTAATATCCTCTAAGCTCTAGTCCCTTAGAGTATTAATAATCAATCTAATACGCCCCTTTTAACCCCTTCTATAGGCTCTACATATATAGGGCTAGAGCCTTAAGACCTGTTTTTAGCCTTATACTACTACTAGCAATAAGAAGATAACCTATTCACTCCTAGTAATAGGAAATAGCAACTAAACTCACCTCTTACAAATATTCTAAAAACACTATAATTTACTACAAGCTCTATTATATAAAGGGCAGTAAATAGTGCCTTTAACCTCCTAATTTAGGCTAGTACTACCGCCTCTAACTACTAAGAGAAATTGCAAATTCTTAATCTTATTAAAAAATTTTGCAAATACCTAGAAAAGGATTAAATTAAAACGGCATTAGCTATTCTAGCTAGTCAAATTATATATATCGAAATAGCTACAAAGAAGCTAGAGGCTATAGCACGAAAATTCACCTCTATAGCCTCTAATATTCACCTAAACTAGCCTAAAGAACCTATAGGCGCAAAAACAAATCAGCTAAAAACTGCCTCTTAGCACTACACAAATCTGTTAATTGTATAGTAATAAGCACTAAATATGGTTTAAACCTAATTAGGCTTAGTACGTAGGTAGTTACAGCGGTGCATAGCTATAACATTATAGGTTGCCAAGCTTTCCGGCCACCGTACGATTATAATGTAGGTTGCTATACTTTCTGGCTACTATACGATTATAATATAAGTTGCTGTACCTTCCAGCCACTATATAATTATAATGTAGGCTAATGTAGGCTGCTATACTTTATTAGAATGTCAACTAGTCACATGATGGATGGATCACGTGGGAGCGAAGCTCCCAGCCTCCCCAGCCACCCTTAAGGTGGCTGGGCCTCTATATATAGGTGGGCGCAGCCTATAGTAGTAGAACCTTAAGCAATACAGTTTCTATATAATAATAGGTTATGAGCTCTCTTCCGCAGAGATATAAATCAGCTACGTATATCTCTACTTATATAGAATCTGTCTAATTATATGTAGGAAATCAAACTAGCATATGCGATACACTTATATATACACAAAAATGCTCATTTTGCCCTGCAAATACAATTATGTATACAAAGCTGTATCGTCTCTATATAAACTCACCTATATATTCATTTCACTAGGTTTTCGCATTGCGCCTAGATTTTGGTTGGGCATATGTGTCCTTAACACTTTCTCACCCTAACTACCATCTCACCTCTAGGGGAGCACTAATCTGTGCGGCTTATACGGTCGATCTATGCATTCTCACTGCCTTCCATGCTGTTCTATAGCATTATCACTCTCTAGGGGAGCTATAGCTATAGTAAATGCCGATTCCGGCCTGGGTAATGTATTTCCCTTATTTAGGGGAGACTTTTGCCTATCTCACTTACCTGCGCATCCGCGCACCGTCACTCTCACTGTAAAAGCAGGGGAGAACTCGGGGGTTTTTGCAGCGATTAGACGATCATTTGCTCGGACCACAGTTCTAGGTTAATGAATTGCTTGGCGCAGCCCGTGTCTTACAAAGTCTAGTGTGGTGTTTTGACCACCATTTTGACGAATCGGGCGTAGCGCATAGCTAGCGAGCGGCTCATCTTGTATAAAGGCTCGAAAATAGAGCCTTAGCGGTCTCGGTTATACACTTCACCCGCATAGTCTTACTATATAGCCTCCACCTCATTTCGCTGTCTCGGAATTAGCTTACTGCCGCCGCAGATCACAAAATATGCCGACAATAAAGGAAGGACAACCTCGAGATGCGGTTTCTATAGAGACTAGCAGTGTTTATAGACAAACAAGTGCTTCACGGAGTGGTTCACAGTCAAGGAGACCTATATAGGCGTGCCGTATAAATCCAGCCCGTCCTCCTCTTATAGAAGAATCACTTCTTTAACTCGAACGTTCTTAGCTACTAGACTACCGTCTCTTAGACCGCAATCTCACTTGTTAGTTCTTTTACATCCAAAGCACTTTCTAAAACACTCTTAATACTTTTACTAATATTCCTAACCGCGACTTCTGTCCACGGGGTCACCTAGTAGTAAGCGTTACTTCCCTCTCCAATGCAGATACTTTTAAAATGTATTACTCGCCTGCTAGTTCCATAGACCTCTTTGGCTATAGAGCGCGGTCCCCTTTACCACAAATTCAAGTGGTTATTCGACCCCCACAACTAGACCAGGTGTTCTTACCATCTCCAAATTAGATGGCCTTACAAGATTCGTCAAATTTGTCCACCTTATAGTCTCAAATCTCAAACCATTTAGTGTTACCATCCTTAAATCCTCCTCTACTATCACATTCACAATCAAATTCGAGCATTTCAACCCTCACTTAGTTTCAATCCGAGTTATCCAAAGATCTACTGGATGGTTCTCCTCTAGAATCAGCATCCCTCGCAGATGTACCTATATCACCTTATATATACCTAATCCTACAGGAACTTGTACGCCAAGCCAAGCAGTTTAGGCTCTCCTCTTCCGAATCAACCCATTTAGACGACCCTCACAAGCTTATAGAAGGACCATAGCCTAAACGTCTTACCGCAGTTGAACTTTAGTCACTTCTCCCTTCATAACAATGCCTTTAGCGGTCAATCGATAAGGCTCTCACCTACTTCTCTCAGTTTGCTATATCCTCTTCCTCTTCCTCTTCTTCTCCGTCTTTGCGCCCATCTTCGCCTTTGCGTCCATCTCCTTCATTGCCAATCCAAACTTCCCCTTAGGCCTCTCAGCATACCTCATCTCGGCCCTCATCACAAGCCTCTTAGCAGTTACCTCCACTTATACCTGCTAAAGCTTCTTAACTAAGCTCCTTATCCTTAGAACCGCCTCGCCGCAGACTTCAACCTCGAAACCATTAAACGCCCCAGGCTTCACAGCACATTATTAGCCTCATCAGCTTAGAATCAGAATAACAGGCGAAAATGCAGGGGGCATCAATATTACCCTTATCCCAAAGCTAAAAGATAATAGCAGCAACTGGTCTGCCTTTAAACAACAGGTAATAATTGCCCTACAGGTTGCTTGCATGTCCGCAGTTTTAGATAAGACAAAAATGCCTATAGCCCCCACACTTGTGCCGGCTCTGCCCAAAAATGCAACTAAAGATTAGATTCGGGACCATCGGGAGGCGATCTCGGACTACAAGTTAAATAACCGGGACTACTAGAAGGCCCTCATGCGGTGGGAGGATAATCAGCTCAGCGCTATTAGTGCTATTTAGTATTGTATTAGCAGCACGAGTTTCAAGAAGGTCAAGGACGTCTCTATAGTCTATAAGGCCATAGAAATCCTAGAGAAGGGATAGAGCAAGGGTTCAGGCCGTTACACGGAACTAAATCACAAGTTCTACCGTCTCACTCTTGCCGACTGTAAGAGTATTTCGGACTTCGCTATATAGCTTATAGATATTAACTCGGAGCTTTACAATCTTCACCCGGAAGCAACCTACCGCGACTACCAAATGGTCTAGAAATTCCTTAAGGGCCTTGGATCCGGCTATAAGATTTTCACCGCAACCTTCTCTTAGCAACACTATCTCTTGCCTATAGCTAACAAGCCAGTCACTAATTAGGACAATCTCGTCCAGCAGGCCTACAATAAAGAAAAGCGCCAATTAATCGGCATTAGAGGCTCCAAAACAGCTCTCGCGGCTAGATTATCTAGCAAGCCTACTAGCAATTTAGGAAATGCTCACTTCTATAACTACTGCAAGAAGGAACGCTACATAGAGGATAAGTGCTAGAAGAAGTTCCCGCATCTTAAGAAGGAATATAAGAAGAAGCAGAAGAAGCGCCGCTATAGTGGTAGTGGTGGGGCAGGGGATAACTCTTGCCCCAAACGATTGTGCAACTCTCACTCCACCTCTAAGGCTAGATCACCGGAGCTAGGGGAGATAGAGGACACCGGCGCAGTGATGCTTAGCTGTGTTGCTATTAACTAACCTGTTACGGGCCTTTCGACTTCTGCCTCCTCTAATGCGGGCTTTGTAGCCCCTATTTGTGCACTATAGAACGACTGGATTGTTGATACGGGCTGTACAAATCACGCCACTAGCAATCGCGACAATTTTGTCCATTTCAAGCTAGGAAACTATGGTACCTGCGGAGGTGTTGGCGGTTCAGTCAATTTTGAGGGCATTGGCACGGTTCACATCCCTATCCCTAGCGCAAACGGCAAACCTATAGTGCTCCGGCTCTCGGATATTAAATACTGCCCCTCTATAGGCGCCTTTAACCTAATCTCGGTCTCGCAGCTCTTCTAACAAGGCCTAGAACCTACTATAACCAAAGATGCTATATCTTAGTCCATTGGAAAGCATTAGGTGAAGGCCTCTTATTCGAATGGTCTATAGCTCTTAAATCGGACAAAATGACTCTCTAGTTATGCTGCTAGCTTTATAACTGTAATCAAGCCAAAACCGGTTTAGTCATTGCCCTCCTTGCCTTATTCTAGCCCGCATCACTATTCTCCTTCTCTCCCTTAGTATAGTCCCTCGGCTTCGGATTCTTACCCCCTCTCGGGTAGCATCCCTCTTTTACTAACCTCTCTTTGGTCACCACTTTCCTTATCTCATTCTTATTTGTATCACCGTTCCTATTCTCTCTTGGGCGGCTCTTAGGCTGCTGCCACTCTCCTTCCACTTGTAGCTAGCCCCTCTCTTTATTGTTTTCCTCCCTGCAGTCTTGCAATCCAGCCACTCTTTATGTCCATTGCTCTCCCTGCTATTCGCTCTCAACTATCACCTATAAAACGTTCTTGTGCCTCACAAGCCTATACAATCGGTTAGAACTGTCTTATCTAGCACTAATGCATAGATCACATTGGCGCGCAAGGACTTGATAAGCTACAAGCAACCACTAATAATATCGACTTCATATAGCCTTAGCCGAAGGATGCCTGCGTCTGCGAGACATGCCTCACATAAAAGGGCAAGCGGCAGTCGTATAATCACCACATCTCTCCTGGTGAGCATCCTATAGCCCTTATCCACTTAGATGTTATTAGCCTGGTTCCTATGAAAGGTTTTAACGGTTCCCGGTTCTTTGCCACCTTTAAATGCAATAAAACTAAAATGGCGGCGGTCTACTGCATAAAGTCTAAGCGGGAAGTCACCGATTGCTTTATCCATTTTCAAAAATATAATAAATGGCCCGATCTCGGCTGGACAATACGGCGCTTGCATAATAATAATAGAGGCGAATATGTTGCTGGCCGTCTATAGAAGCATTTGTTCCAGCATAGCATCCTGTGGGAGTCTATAGAACTGTATACCCCTCAAATGAACGGCCCCTCGGAACGCCTTAGCTAAACCATCTAGCGCAAAGCCGCGCCACTCCTTAAACTCGCTAGGCTTCCCCTCGAATACTGGCCTGAAGCAGTAAAGCATGCTGCATACCTCTATATGCGGAGCATCCATTTGGCAATTGGCAAATCCCTGTATAAGGCTTAGTACGGCAGAGTCCCTTGGTATTCCTATATTAATGTCTTCGGCTCGATTATCTACTACAACAACCCTGGCAAGAAAAAGAAGCTACGGGACGAGATAATAAGCGGCGTCCTTGTGGGCTACAATGGAGACACTATCTGCCGCATTCTTAAGCGTGATGGGAGGATTGCTCGGGGAGCGGCTGTTAAGGTAATTGAGTGTATGCTATAGAAGAAGTTCGATGAAAACGATAAAGAAACCATTTATAACTCACCACTCGATTACTTTTCTAATCCAATGCAGCCTGCAAAGCTAGTACCTTATATGCCAATCTTATACCCGCTACCAAATCCCTTAACCTCTCTTAAGTGCAAGCACTTGGAGCTACCTGTCCATTTCGAAGATCCCCTTCCCTATTTGGACTCGCCTTCACCTCCACTATTGCCTATAAACCTTATAGTCCCTCGCCGCAGTTAACGCCTCTCTTCGGCACTTTAGACGACCCCTTCGGGCCTATAGAACCCTACCTCGGCGTTACAAACAAATGCTCCGGTAGATCCCCCTATTTCTCTAAATCCTTCGGGTCTACTGCAAAACATATCCGCAAACAGACCCCCAGCCCAGCCTAGACCGTTAAGCTCCTCGGCAAATCGGTCCCCTCCAGCAAACTAAGCAAACTAATCTTCGGAAAATTGCCCTCTTCCGGCAAATCGCTCTGCTCTACATCAACCGTCCCCATTACAGTTGTCTCCCCCCTTACCTCTTAACAGGGACGCTTTTTGGTATAGTCCACTAGGAAGACGGGAGCCCTGCCACTAGGAAGTCCGTTAGGATATTAATTATAATGAGAACAATAATCTCTACAACAATCCTGATATTATCCCCGAGTACCAATCTCCGGACCCGGCCGCGGACCTTGCAGATCCCGCAGATCCTAAAGGCAAAGACTCTAATGGCTTTAAATACCTCCCGCCGCCCCGACTATACCGCTCTAAGACCCCTAAACCAGAATACCTATTTGGGGAAGCTGATGTCTAACGGGTCGAACCGCCAAATCGACCCGACCTATAGCTTGATTTGTTATCACCCAACCCCCTCTATTACAGTATGGCTGCGGTCCGCAAGGCTAAACCCAATGCCTATAACTTGTTCCTCACCCCCTCCTACATCGCGTCCAAATCCAAAGCCTCGCTCCTATTATATCTCTACTATGCTGATTCCACTAAGCCCTTCGAGCCTAAAACACTCTAACAAGCCATGAACAGCCTGCAGTGGAAGCATTGGGAAGCCGCTATTAAGGACAAATATAACTTACTTGTTAAAAATAACACCTGGACGCTATAGACGGTCCCTAGTAGGCGCTCCGCCCTGTCCGGAAAATGGGTTTTCAAGGTGAAACGCAGTGCTGCAGGGGAGATTCTCTAGTATAAAGCTCGGTGGGTTGTGCGGGGATTTAAGCAATAGGAAGGCCTCGATTTCACCGAAACATTCGCCTCTATAGTTAAGCCTATATTATACAAGGCCATTTTCGCCTTAGCTGCTGTATACAATTGGGAATTAGAGCAGATGGACGTTAAGATAGCCTTCCTCTATAGGGATATTGCTGAAGAGGTTTGGGTGGAACTACCTACCGGCTGTGGGGTGACCGGCACCGCTAGACTTAACAAGGCTCTTTACGGGTTAAAGTAATCCCCGCGGGTATAGTATAACACGCTTGTAGACTTTCTCTCTACTATAGGTTTCTAACCACTTGATGCTAACCCCTCCATCTTTATTAAGGAGGGCATTATGATTGCTATCTATATGGATGACCTTCTTATCACTAAGGAATTAAAATCGGCTATTCAGGCCCTTAAAGACGCCCTCTCTAACCGATTTAAGATGTCCGACCTCGGCCTGTGTCATTTTTATCTCGGTATAGAAGTTACCTGTGACTATCCCTATTGGATTCTTCGCCTCTCCTAGGAAGCCTACCTTAAGAAGGTCTTAGAAGACTATAGAATAGCTAACTGCCACGGTGTTAATATTCCTATAGACACGCATTCCAAGCCCATGCGGGCGTTAGACCCTAAATACCGCACTGATCCAGCTTTCTGTCGGCAATATTAGTCTGCTGTGGGTTCCCTGATGTATGCAATGCTTAGCACCCGTCTAGACATTGCCTACACCGTCTTAGTCATCTCATAGTACTCTGCAAATCCAACTAAGAGTTATATGCATATAGTGAAGAAAGTCTTCCGGTACTTAAAGGGCACCCTCTCTCTCGGCCTCGTCTTTCGCGGCTCTCTCGGTCCACTTACAGGTTATACCAACTCGGATTATACAGGTGATTATAATACGCGCCGCTCTACCTCGGGCTATATGTTTAACCTCGGCTCCGCGGCAATCTCCTAGTCCTCTAAACGCCAAGCTATAGTCTCACTCTCCTCTTGTAAAGCTAAGTATATCGGTTAGACAAATGCGACTAAAGAGGCTATCTAGCTTTAATGGTTCCTTAGGCAACTTAAACCTGACTTAGACCTAGGGCTTAGCGCTACCTTGATCTACGGGGATAACTAGGGGGCTATTGCGCTAGCTAAGAATAGCGTGTTTCACGGTCGCACAAAGCATATCGAGACCTAGCATCACTTCATCCGAGAGAAAGTCGCTGATAGCACTATAGAGCTTAAATATATCCACACATCAAAAATGGTTGCTGATAGGCTGACTAAGGCCCTTCCCCGTAACGCTTTTAAGGCTTTCCGCAATGCTGTTGGCATTATATAAGCTGTGGGAGCTCGGAATTAGAGAATATCCATTGTCTAAAGGGGAGAAATTGTGTTTTACTTCGCAATTTTGGCTCTGTTTCACTCCTTTATTGTACTTTGAATATTCTGCTTTAGACATCACTTTTGTTTTTATTTTCTCTATATATCTACCGAGTTATATTACTGCACTGCCGTCCTCCGGCTACAGGCTATTGCACTTCTAACTTGGTGGCTGTATTCTATTCCCTTATCTATCCACTCTCACAGCTTCACCTCTTCGGCTGTTGCTTGGCATATTAGACCTTCTATAGACCTACCTTTTTCCCACGTGGTTTTGGGGGCTGTAGTTTACAGGTAATATAGCTAGCAGCTTGTAGGAGCTTTCTCACATTATATATCGCGTTAAGTGGGAGTGTTAGAATGTTAACTAGTTATATAATGGATGGATCACGTGGGAGCGAAGCTCCCAGCCTCCCCAGCCACCCTTAAGGTGGCTGGGCCTCTATATATAGGTGGGCGCAGCCCACAGTAGTAGAACCTTAAGCAATACAGTTTCTATATAACAATATACTTGCCGAGTGGCTATGCACTTCGTATAACTTCTACTATATTCTACGCATTCTACTAGCTTCTAGTATAAGGGATATATAACGTATACGATTACAAATCAAGCATATAATATATACTATAACTCACTTATAGAAGCAGCTAGAATAGCGCTCTTTTGTATATAATAGAGGTCCGATTCACTTGTTAGAGGACCTTTCTAGCTAAGCATTCAATTCATTGTTATTGCATATATATTACTCGTCTCTCACGTGACTTCGCCTATCACCTACCGATCCTCCAATTCTTATATAGTAGCAATGCAATAAGGCTTATATATGCAATATAACCTTATACTGCTTCCAATTCAAAATCGTTAAGTATTATCTATCGATTCAATATTATTAAGTGTTATCGATTTAATATCGTTAAGTGCATAGTAGTCGAAATTGACTACTTTTCGTCTGAAAGGTATATCCCTATCCCGATCCGTTTACTAATAGAGAGTTCAAGTCTGAGGCCTGCGTCCCTGAGACTAAGTACTAGTGAAATCATAAGCTAGTACCTCTAGAAGCTATAACTTGACGTGTGCGTCACCTATATAATAGGTGTTATAGCAATTCACTCTCAAACTAAGGTGCCTACACTTTATCGCTATTATTATTATTATTATTATTATTATATTCCTTTTAATGTCCTATACGAGTCTAAGACTATATAGGACGGCCTAGCACACTAGCGTACTAGTGTAGTCGTGCAGTTCAGTAGTATTTATATAAGATATAGCTATATAGATGCGGGTGGAACTTGAGGGAC
>QGMG01000931.1:0-15084 GCA_007825325.1 Lachnellula cervina
AGTATATATTCTATATAATATATATAGTGTATTCTTAGCTAATATCCTATTATAGTAGTATATTTTCTTATATATAGGATCTTCTCTAAAATGACTCTAAATATAGAGTAGTACTAGCTTTAATCTTAGCTTCTAAGTTAGTAGATACCCTTTCTAGATCTCGAAAGTCTATAATAGGTTCCCCTTTATAAGTGGTTATACCTATTCCCCTCTTATCTTATAAGGTATTCCCTTGCCCTTAAGAAATTGCTTCACTAGTTGGATCTATTCTTTCTAGGTTCTCTAGTATAGCTTTAGTTCTAGATGCTTCGAAAATAGATTCTAGTCTTAGTCTAGATTCTTCTATACTCCTTTAAAGTTCTTATTGCAAATTATAAGTTAGTTAAGTAACTCTAATAGATTATAAAGTTTGTATTAAGAGTAGAGTATTAGTAGAAGAAGTGATTATTTATATAGAAGGGATTAATATATTTCTATTATAAGTATAAAGTATATAGAATAACTTAGAGTGATTATTTATAGCTATTCGTAGAATTCCTAGTAGTCTAGAGCTGCCTAGTAATAGAGAATTTCCTTTTTCTCTTAACTCTATTTTCCTGCTAGAGATAGCGCAGATAGAGTTGTAAGCCTCTAAGCTTTCTTGATCTAAAGGTGATCTCTTCTCTTCTAAGTTTGCTCTTTATTATTAGTTATCTCTAAGCTATCTTATTTCTAAGAAAGTGTCTCCTCTTATAGAACTTAAGCTTAGAAGTGCTCTTATTCTAATTTAGAGTTATAAGCGCTCTTTATTATTTGTACTAATTGATTATTCTTCTATGTCTTTATTAGTAGCTATTTAATATATTAACCTTAGAATAGTTAGTAATAGCTAAGGTATTAGTAGGTTAGTTAGATAATAAGTTAATTGTTCTAAACATTCTTAATTAATATTAGGTTCTAATAATATATTATCTCCCTCTTTATAAATAGACAATACAGGTAGTAATCCTATAGTTGTAATATCTAGCGAAAGAGGTGATTATTAAATTGTATTAGAGTCTAAATTAGTTATTTATTATTTAAAGAATTGATTAGTAGCTTCTTTAAAAGCAAAGATAAGTGCAAAGAAGTTTTCTTTTACTTCTCTTACCTATAGAAGAAAAAAGCTAAATAGTATTAAGCAAACCCCTTTTTAAGATTAGTCTACTATCACTTCTAGTTCTCTTTTCCTTACTACTAAGCAAGCTAATAGAAGTTATATACCTTTTATTAGTGCTCTCTTCTTTGCGCTATTTAATTTGTATTCTAAGATTACTTCTAGCTATATTTTTTGTATACTTTAGGCGATCTATTTTGCCTTTTATGCTATCTAAAGAGGTTAGGGACTAGTGCACATTTTTCTATAGACTTTTTCTAAGCTTTAAGCTTAGGCTATATCTATTTCTCTTCTATACTCAGAAAACATTCCCTTTATATAATCTAATCTCTTTAATAAGTAGTTAGTTTTTTTAATTAATCATTTAGTAGTGCTTATCTATTAATTAGTTTAATCTATTAATTAGCTTAATTTATCCTTTTTATTTCCTATCTTCTTAGAGTTAAAGGCGTTTCTCTTCTTCTAGTTATGCTTTAGTGTTTATATTTAATTCTAACTGCGAAATAAGAGATAATCGAGCAATTGGTTTAACTTCTAAGTATAAGGACTTTAAAGTAATAGTCTCTGCGTAGGTCACTATTATTAAGAGGTTAAAGAAGAGATATATGCGTCCCTATAGCATAGTACTAGTATAAGCAATAAATAACTAAGAAAGCAAAAGAAGATATTATTATAGTATATATAGCATTTAGTGAAAAGAGTAGAGTGTTATTTAATACCTAGCTATTCTAGGATTCGCGAAAGATTTTATACTATAGATGAAATTATATAAATGCATGCTTAGTTAGTCGAGGTCTAGGGATCAGTTCCGGGACCTCTACACATTTATATAATATATATAGCCTCCACCACAATAGTTTTATAAGAGGCAAATGCATTAATATAGTACTACTAGAATAGTTAGTAAGCGTAAAAGAGATAGGAAGATTTATTATTATAGACGTGTAAACGGAACTAGTAGAAGTGATGCTATTCTAAATAAGTATTCTTATACTAAAACCAATTAGACTATAGCTATAAATTGTAATACTATCTGTAATTGCTATAAGGAAAGAGAAGAATATAGTATAGAGGTATATATACTATATATATTAGATAGATACAATTTAAGGGCAGGTCTTAACTATAAGAGTTATAGACTATAAGGAGAATATTATAATAGGAGGCACTATTAAACTTGTCTAATATAATACCTACAATCTTATTACTAGTTAGTAGGTTCTCTTAATAATAATCTGCTTTAGATTCTATTACTAGATGCATTTACAGATTAATAGCAAGTCGAAATTAGCTGCTAGCAGGCTTAGCTAAGCGCTTATAAGTGGTCTAATAAAGTGGCAGAAAGGGATTATAGTCTATAAGCATATATAAAAGGTCTAGAAGAAGAGTACAGTTAAGATTTAGGTGCTAGTTAGCTTATATATCTATAGCATAGATAGAATTATAAAAGAAGAGCTAGGCAAACGCAGGTGTAGCACTATTTTTAGGCTCTAGCAGCCTCTAAAAATAAAAGAGCTCCCTATAAATCTAAAAGCACTTAACTCCCTCTTAAAGTCTAATCCGTTTATTAGAATAATAGGCGACTAAAGTAAAGGTAAGAGCAGAATTATACTTATAGATATTTGTTTAGAACATGTATACTTATAGAGTAAGATCTATAAGAAGTGCCTCTAACTTATATAAAGGAGGCTATAAAAGTAGTAGTACCCTATTTCTAAGTATATAGCATTTAGAGAACTGCTTCTACTAATTCTTCTTACTCTACTAATAAACCGCTTAGTAGTATTTGCATTTAACTATAAAATTACTAATATAATACTCTATAATCCTATTCTTATTAAAGTTTAATATAAATGCGACTAGAGAATAGATTCGATTATATTCTCTCCTCTTCTAATCTCTTCTTACTTATTCTTCTTATACTATAGTAATCTTAGTAGCTCTAGTAGTCTAAGCAGCCTTAAGCTTATCTAGTAGAAGGTTTGGATTAATCTATAAATATCTTATAGACTATTAATTATTTGTATCTATATCCCCTCACTCTATAATAGTCTATATATAGCTAGATTAAGTCTAATAAATATCCGGATCTATATTTACTACTACCTAGTAATAATAGCATTTCTAGAAGAAGAGAAATATTAGAATAAGTAAGAAAGAGAAGAGGGAAATAGTATATAGCACTCTATATATATCTTATATTAATTACCTCGAGGCTATAAGGGAAAGTCAACTGCTAGACGCATCTAATAGTATCTAGTACACCTCTATATAGGAGATAAATCTATAGCTGAAATAGATATAAGAAAGAGAAGAAGATAGAAAGCATAGAAAGAAGAGAAAGGTAAGAAAAGAGAGAGAAGTAAAGAAACGTATTACTTATTAAGAATATAGACTTGTAAAAGAAGAGTTAAAGCTCTATATTAAAGCTTTATATATTAGATATAGATTATAGATATAGATTTCTATTTATTTAACTATAGCTAGAGATTATCTCTACTATTAAAGAATATCTCTAAGGTTAGTAGTTATTAAATTAGTCTTAAATCAATCTTGTAATTATAAGGGTAGTTAAAGAGTTATTTTCTGCCTATATTAGTCCTTCTAAGAAAGAGACTTTAGAAGAAGCTACACTTGTTTATAGACTAAATCCACTTATAATAGCTTAAAGAAGAGAGATACTATACTCCCTTTAAGGTTTAAGGGATTCCCTTTCTAGAGCTCCTATTGCACTTAGATCTAGCATAGAAGCTTCTAGGAAGGCCCGCTTATATATATTGCACTTAGATCTAGCCTATAGACTCTCTTATAGATTAAAAACTAGACTAAAAGTAGGAGGCAAAAATATTATCTATCTAAGCAAACTAGAAGAAGATTAGTAACTATCTATAATAGGAAAACTAGATCTGTAAAGGAGGGATATATACTATAAGAATAGAATATTAAATCTATAGCTTTAGAAAACATCTTTAGACCTATAATAAAAAAGCTCTAAGCAAAATAGAAGAGGATTAGTTATTAATCTATAAGAGTAAAATTAGAGCTATATAAAAGAGAGATATATACCTAAGAGAGCCTTTCTATTCTCCTCCCCTCCCTTCTACTCTACTCTATTTTAAGAGTAAAGGGAGAAGATAAAAAGAGAGAAAGAGAAGAGGAGAGAAGTAGGAAGTAGAAAGATTAAAAGGCCACGTAGCAAAAGTGGGTAGTAGGTCTACGGACTATAATAATCTGCGCGGGCTATAATAATCCGGACAAAAAAAATAAGAGAATCGAAGTTCGCGGCTATACTTCGGTTTCGACTTTTTCGGGACCACCTCAGGCTCATCGAGTAGCATATATAGATATCCGAGCACCAGCCGTAGTAAGAATCGGCCCATCAAAGCCATGCTGCTCGGGATCCCCCCTCTCGGGATCATAATGCGTTTCCGTCCTGCGGAAATACGGCAGCATCCCCTCATAGCCCCAGCGTGCATCGCCGACCAAGTCAGCCCAGAGATCGTAGTCCGAGACGGAGCCTCGGGTCCACGTCGCGTAGTTGACGGCCGAGGAGCCAGAGAGCTGCTTGCCGCCGGTGTTGTAGACCTGGCGGCCATCATAGCCTTTTTGCGGGACCGTGGCGTAGTTGTACTCGTACCTGCTGTTGTGCATCTGGAAGGTGCCCATGGGGTCGAGGATAAGGGGGTTCTCGTGCTCGTCTGGGCCGGCCTCGAGGAGCGTCACGCGGGATGACGGGTTCTGCTGTTTTAGACGGGTTGCGAGAACACAGCCTGTCAGGCCGCCGCCGAGTATGAGATAGTCGGCCATGGTTGAGTGTTTAAAGTGCTGGAATGATGGGTTTGGGAAGGGTAATAAGAAGGAGTTATATAATTTGTATATAGTACTTGGACTGAGAGATGTGTTGGAAACCTTGAAGAGTTGACGTTGACGATTGAAAGAGCTATGTAAGCGGTCGTAAGCTCGTACAGTAGGATCCCTTTGCCCAGTCAGCGTTATTCATCACCTTAAGCGCTCCTTTACCTCGCCTTAGCCTCAGCATAGCCATTGCTAAACCCTGGATTTAGTACTTAGCGTTTTCATAGCCTTGCCAGCGCTCTTAGTTTGCCTAAGCTTACCCGCGGGGTAGCATGGGAAGACTCGGGCTAATTATAATGCGTTGCGCCCGGTTTTACGAAAGCATGTTTCTTCGCAGGGTTTGAAGAGACGTAGTAAGGGTAATTACACCGGAATAAACTATTATGAGATGCATATTTAAGATAATTCTTTAATATGTAAGTGGAAAACCCTCACTCGCAACCTGTTTATTAAATTTCCAGTCCCCTTATTGAGATTCATCCAAGGCCGTGGGTTTACAGCACTTGCAGCTGTGACCAACAAGGACTGGTGGATGCTTGGCTACTTGCTCAAGAAGGCTCAAGGTTAGCGATTGAGAAACAGAAACTTCCTTCCCTGGTCCACCCACTGTAGCACGCATACCATATCTGGTCACTGCAGAGGTCTCATCGCATCACATCGCATGATGTACATGATTGCTGTCATTATCTTTCCCACGGTTGGCTGTGCTGGAAGTTGCAGGTGAATAGGAACTGGAACGGGAATGGGAATGGGGATGGGAGGGGGTTGTGTGAAGAAATATGTATTGTCATATAGTTAAGAAGAAGAAGAAAATGTAATACTGACGTCTTTTTCCCGCCATTGTTGCCTTTTCTCTTGTGCTGGTGCTGGTGCTGGGTTATTATTAGGGGTTACCATTTTATAGTGTACTAGACTATGAGTCTGGCGTATTTATTGTTTTATTCGCTTGGTGTTAGTAGGTGGAAGGAAGACTTGATTCACTAGGTAGGTAGTTGGTAATACAATAGAGGAAGACAGGATTCAGGATCCTATACCTATAAGCCCGTGAGGTGCAATTGATTATATACAACATACAAAAAATTCCCTCTGGATCCAGAAGTTCATAGCCTCCTTGGCTGCTGTGGTGTTGCGCTTCTAGAAACTCTACTTCAGGAACCCGAATTTGGGGCTTTGAATTTGGCTTAAAGTAGCTTAAGCGTGATAGATTCTCTTTAGTTACTTTATGAAAATTTTCGTTCAGTGATTAATTTGTTGTTATGTATTCATTTTGGTCGTTTGCTTTTAATTCACTTCATTTTAGATAAAACGGGTCTATGGACGAGTACACTCAGAGCTTTCCTGATAGAGCAAGTACTGAACATAGAAATCTGTCGCTATGTAGTTGATACGGATCAAACTTACGTAGAAGCGCACTTTGGATCTCCAAGGCCCCATTGGCACGAGTCTGATACATTTCGTTGACTTTTTTCTCTTCTTTTGCAGCATTAGATCACATATTGTTCAGTTGAGGTTCTTGTGCTCATGTAATTTCTTATTAACCCTGGAGATGAGTTGTGAATTCGCACCTGGAAAAATTATAGCTTTGAAGAATGGAAGGAAGTGGTAAGTGGCTATATAAACTAAACTAGTAGTAGTGACTGTGATTTTGCAACTCAAGCCACCATGGACACAAACATACAATTTGGATCGATATTAGATGTCCTGGATTGCATAATACTTATAATACAGGCAAACCGTTAATTGGAACTTGTGATTGGACAATTTAGTTTCCTGCTTTATAAATTTCTAACCGAATTTTACTTGCTGTCATTTATTAGATATTCACTGTCAAATCTTCTCTGCTATCAGTTGTGCTGGCTCCTCGTTCATTCACGTCCTCGCGTTATATTGAACTTGCAAAATGCTTACCTAGGTGCTTATTCACCAGACTGTTATAGTTAAGCTGTGTGATCTCTAAGTGAAGATACTCTCTTCACAGCGTTGCAAGATCGAGGCAGATGATTAATTATAATACCGGCTTAAATCTAAGAAGTACGATGGCTTTTATATTCCACATCCGAGTGTTTAGAATAGTCTGCTATGCAATTTCCGGCAAGGGGAGATGAAGACCGTTTGAGACTGAGATGCATATTAGGGTTGAGGTATGCTTCTACTATCAATTAATATATAGCAGAATGACAGGGTTGTTGTTTGCGTGGAAGAGTGTTCTGTAAGCTAATATATTGCTAAGAGCGGTTAGATCTCAATCAATGTCTTAAGTAACTCAATTGATGCCAGTGGTTTAGAGCTTTCTATGCTTTTAAAATACAGGACGCTAGGACGTATTTAATTAGTAGCTAAGTAGAGGGAAGATATTAAGAGCTGAATGATCTATCTAATACTATTACACGTTAGTAGGTAATACATAACTATTAGCTAGGTTTAGCGAACGTGTTCCCTATATGTATAGAGGTAAAGAAGGCATGCCAAGATATACAGTCGCATTAGTAGTTCGACAATTTAGATATAAATATAGTTTTCTGATATTTATTTACATATCCATAGTCTAGTTCTTTTATATACATCTGTCGCCAAATTTCGTACTTTAGTTATACAAATTTATGCGTGGCAGTTAAAAGGGTATACATAGTACTCTCAACCCAGTCGCTCGCTCACTTCTCCCTCGCATTCTCGACCATGTGTCCGAGCTCAATCTGGGTGAGCAAAGACAGCTCATCGTACACGTTCCATTCGTCGACGATCAGGCCATTTTTGTAGTGATAGTGCGTCATGCCCATGACCTGTAGTCGCTGGCCCGTGGGCTTGCCGAGCTCGGACAAAACCCCAAAACCCAAGTGGTGACCCTCTATAATCCACCGGACCGCCACCTTGACGCCGCCTTCCTCACAGGGTGTAGAGCAGATATGCTGGGGCATGTATGCGGCGTCGGGGATGGACCCGAGGAGACCGAGGTGCTGGTGCATGACGGCGGCAGGGCCGTAAAGCTCGGCCATCTTGGGGCCGTGGTACTGCGCGTTGGGAGCGTACACCTTCTTGATGCGCCCAAACATGCGGCGGTTGAACACGCTGTGCAGCCACGATAGAGTCTGGACCTCAAGCTCATTACTGGCGATGGATGTGTCGGCCTCTTCTTCGGGCGGAAGCTGGCCCAGGAGCCGACGGTTCTCGCCAATGTCGATGGCCTCGAGCCCCTTGTCAAAGAGGGCTTTGGCGGATTCGCGAGCTAATGTGCGTGGTTCGAGCCCGAGTTGCTTAACGATAGCCATGTTGTCGGCGACAACCCACTCGCGGTAGATTTTGTTCCGGTAGATCATGCAGTCGGCAATGGTGCGAGAGACAAAGGTCTTGCCCGTCGCGGGGCCGAGGTGACCATTCTGCGTGTGCCGACCGACGCCAGTCACAAGGTGCGAAGTGTAGAAGCCTTGCTTGTCATCGCCCTTCCACAGCACCTGGGTCGCCAGGCCACGACGTTCGGGGAAGGAAACGAGTCTCTGGATGGTATCCCGTACCACTGACTCGCGGTCGTAAATAGTGCCCATTGTGCCATACAGTACGCAGTTGTGAGTGTAGTGGGAGTATATAAGACCAACGTCCCGCTCATCCCAGATAAGATGCGTACATCGCACGATATAGTCAACAATGTCGGTGTAGATGTCGTCAAAGCCCTCCATTGATTGCACTCGTTTCCGTTGTGTCGGGGCCAGGTCAACATAGTCGTGGCGCTCTACCTGGAGTGCCGTGGATGTCTCTTCGGGCGTTGCGGCGACACTTCGCCCGTCAACACTGCTATCAGATGACCGAGGCTCAACGACATGGTAGCCATTCTTTAAAGAGGTCGGCTCGGCAGGGACGGTAGAAGACATGATAGTGGGTGGTGGTTAAGGGATAATTGAGGGGATGGCGGTCGTGACAAGTTAATAAAAGCCGGATAAGAAGCTGGACAAATCTGCTTTTGTAGAGCAAGGCCAGCTTTATCTAAGTTATAAGCTTCAAATGCTTTCCAGTGTGGGGTATTTTCCATACCCCCAGGGCGAACCCAGGAACCCTTATCTCCTACCGTATATCAGAACCTCGGATTACTACCAGAACTCGTCTTAGGCAATCACCGCCGTAACCGCCCTTACCGCTTAGGACATCGTGCTGATTCTTACTAGGAATGATCTAACTTTCATAGTAGGACTTGACGTCGCTACTAAGGGCCCGGGCCCTTCACCCTCTATGGTGGGGGAAACCAGAGTGTTCCGGGAAAGCAAAATGTCCCGCTGCAGGATACTTTATTTCCTACCCAGAGTGAAGGGACACGCTGAGCCTATCTGGGCACTAGAAGTAATCTATTGCGGGGGAACGTTTCGACTAATCTAGTGTGACTATAGTACGGAGTAATCAGGGGTTCTGGCTCGTAAGCACTTACTTGAGACTACGTTCTCGATATGGTTTACTCCATATAAGAGTACCAACTTTGTAATATCATATTGGAAGTAATTGTCGGTGATGGTATCACAGGGTGATCACTATCTCTCTCATTCGTACGTACTGTGTGGCATCACAATGATTCCTATTAGTGGTTTCATTAATGCATAGGGAGGAGGTTCTATGCTGCGGAAGCTGGAAGGATATGCCTTCTAGCTTAGTCAGCATGCGCTATGTTTCCTGACTGTAAATGCCGTATCCATAATTGTCCCGACAGTCGGCGCTATATATTTATTGCGGTTGGTATTGTATTTGGCTGAAATCTAGATGCTCACTTCCTAGGTCACCAGGGCTAGAAAGCTGATAATTTACCTAAGTACTGTTTACATACTTGCTTTCCCCGACGACGGAGCTCGCAACGAAGAAAGGCTCGCGATTACGAGTAAGTCGGTCTAGTACAGATGATAATGTAACGTAGAGTTGATGTAACCAATTAGAGCAGCGTTACTAATTAGCTTCCCTAGCTCTCACATCATCGCAGTCGTCTTATCCGGTAACTAATCCCTATCTAGACAATCTGTGCACTATCGATCTGTACTCTCGAAACGAAACAGTAGAACTGATATCGCGTATCGGAGTCTCTCAAACTGATATGGATTTCTAACATAACCAAGGGGCGGTTCTCGCGGTGGGCGTTTGTCGCGGTGGGCGTTTATCGCAATGTATGGAGTTTAACTACTATATTCCCCCACGACGTATATAACCCATGCCGCTGACAGGTTGAAAATCTCTTCATCCAAAGACTAGAACATACTTCCCCGGCTTTTGGAATCCTTTGAACGACTACTCCATTTCCGCAATGTCGAACCACATCTCAGAAAAGGCCGCCTTCGAGGCCGATGCGGACTGCTCTGACAAGGAGAATAAGATCCAAGCCGAGATGGCGCCCGAAGAACAAGGTCACCTCTCGGTGGGCGACATTCTTCGGGGCACCGCTGTCCATGAGCTCACTCCCTTTGAGCGCAAGGCCGCTTTGGTCAACACGTGAGTCTTCAAGTTGCTAACTGCTGTTTATTACTCTCGCCTACTGAGCTGGTGCTAACCAACGCACTTTAGTGAGATGGACAAGTTTGGCTTTGGAAAGTACCAATGGTGTATCTGGCTGCTGTGCGGTTTCGGGTACTTCCTTGATTTGGCCTGGTCGCAGGGTGTTGCTTTGATGGCCTCTGCTGTATAGTAAGTTTAAAGTCACCCTGGTATAAGTGCTATCACTCACGTGTCGTAGTCAGGAAATGAACGTCCCTCCGGGAAGGCAAGGCCTGATCTTTACATGCGCCAACGCTGGTCTTGCGTGAGCATTTTCTATCCGTGGCTTCTGGTCCTCGAGTTGACAAAATGTAGCATTGGCGCCTTCTCGTTTGGTATCATCTCCGACATCATTGGTCGCAAGTGGGCCTTCAACTTCTCATGTCTCATCACCTCTGTCTTTGGCATGCTCCTGGTGCGTAACCTCACTCTTTCCGTCATATCCACTCTTACTCATTATTCCAGGCCGCGAGCAAGGATAGCTACGGTGCGCTCTGCGGGATCTACTTCATCTCTTGTATTGGTCTTGGCGGCAATATCCCTATCGACGCGACTATCGCGCTCGAGTTCCTGCCCCAAAACCGCCGCTACCTCGTGTCTTTGCTGGGCATCTGGCAGCCGGTCGGCGTTGTGGCGGGATCCGTGATTGCCTACGGGACCGCTGCCAAGTACCGGTGCGACATAACTCTGCCTGCCTGCAGTGCCGTTGGCGCCGGTGAGGCATGCTGCTCCCAAAAGAGTAATATGGGCTGGAGATACGAGGTTCTCATCATCGGCGCCATGACCCTCGCTGTCTTTTTTGCTCGGTATTTTGTCTTCAGATTTCACGAGTCTCCTAAGTTCCTCGTGAGCAAAGGCCGTTACCAGGACGCCATTGACGTTATGCACAAGATTGCTAAGTTTAACGGTGCCCTCGAGCCTACATTGACCGTTGAAGAGTTCCGCGAGATCGACCGCGCCATGGACATAGAACCAATTGATGAAGCCAACGTGGGAAATGCCAAGAGTGTTATCATGGGCGCACTGCGGAGCATCGGTAACTTGCGTGGTCTCTTCCTTAAGAAGCTCGAGTGCTTCACTTTTGTTCTCCTGGCACTTGCCTTCATGGTAAGTAGTTCCTCCTAAATCTCGTCGCACACTAACAATTGTAGGGCGACTACTGGTCATTCAACCTAGCTGGCTACTTCCTCCCTATCGTTCTGCTTCGAAACAACGTGTCAAGCGGCGCCGGTAGCGTTAACGATACCTACCGCGAGTACGTCTACATCTACCTGCCCGGTGTTCTTGGCGCTGTTATTGCCCTCTTCTCCGTCCAGCTGCCTTTGATCGGCAGAAAGTGGTCGCTCGTCATCTCGGCCCTCCTACAGGGTGTGTCCATGGCCATGTACACGCAAGTCAAATCTACTGCTGGCTATGTTGGCCTCAATGCCCTCGAGTACATTATGCAGAGTGTAAGTTCTTGTCTAATTTGAACATCTCTCTCATGAGCTGACGGTTGCTAGTTCTTTAATGCGGTGCTGTACGCGTCCGCACCCGAGATGTTCGACACAACCTACCGTGCTAGCGCGAGCGGGATGCTGTCCTGCCTGGGCCGTATCGCCGGAATCGCCGCCCCCTTTGCTGGACAAAAGTATATTGCCCAAGGCAGAGCTGGTATTCTCTGGCTGGGCGCCGGCGGTATTTGGTTTTCGGCCCTCGTCCTATGCTTCCTTCCAATTGAGATGAGGAACAGGCAGATGTTCTAGGTGTACCATTTAATGACATTGAATGGCAAATAACCTTGATCTCCTTCCGCGCGAGGTTTTGATAGAGAAGATTGTATTGAGGCATTGTTGAATGGAATGATTTCGATATTAATTTTAGAAGCAGCTACTCTAGTCATCTACGTGCCCTTTTCAAGTGTATAATTTGTTATATCAGTTTCATATCATAGCAGCGTGATTTGAAGATTGCGGCTTTATTTTGATGCTTAAAAGCCGCCACAAGGGGGTACACCACCACTGACGCCTTCCCTTTAGTTTCTCCAACCCCTTCTACTCAAAAGACCCAAATACCCTTATTTTAGAAGATCTGCAAGACGTCGTTCAGTCTACGGAAAGGTTGTCAGCATTTAGCCCTTCTCTTTATGGAGGTGTCAAACTTACATAGTCAAAGATATTAAACGCCTGTCGGTAAGCATGGCTCAAAGGATTGAACTGTCCCTCAGGAGGCTCATCAACATGACTTCCGTCCCAACCAGTGGGAAGCCATAACCTGTTGTTCTTGATATATGCATCACGCTGTTGCTGAGCCTCTCCATCCGGCAAGAAAAATCCGACACTCTCTTCCCTACCGCGCTGAACCATCCACTCGGCACGTGGCTTTCTGATCGTTTCAAATGCATGAAGTACCTTCGGCAAGTCGTGGATGGATTGAGCGGCTTCTAGACACATAGCCAAGCAAGCAGAATCTTCAATACCTTGGGAGGCACCCATGCCTACCGCTGGAAGCATCGCATGCACAGCGTCGCCGATCATTACGACTCTCCCGCTCTTACTGACCCAGTGATCGGTATGCGGTAGGTCTGATTGGCGCCATATGTAGCAGTCTTCGGCCTTGGCATATGTCAACAATTTAATGATTCCGGGATCATAGTCTGCGAATGTGTCCTGGGATTTGTCAGCGCTATTGCTTTGGGGGACTTGCGACATTCTTCTGACTTACCTTCAGCTTCTCTAAATCTCCATGGGTATGCCATTCTCCCTCCTGACCATCGTCGCTAACGGTTCCAAAGGCTACATTCAAATTGTCTCCGTGGTCTGGCATGTTGATTGCTACGACGATTTGTGGGCCGAACCAAAAGTTGTCTCCGCGTGTGAGGTAGTCGACTTCTGGGTCTGACTGCAGAAGGCTTCGCGGGAAATCGATGTTATATGATCCATATGGAGAAGAAGTCTGCCGAAGGACAGGATATTAGCTTCGCTTTCCATCTGTCTTCCTGGGGTATTTGAATGATTGAGGGTCTCGGAAGCATCTTTATAGTCGTTCTTTTTGGCCTCTTGCAGATAAGTGATACATGAAAGCAACCATACCTTGAACTCGGTATTCCCAGCAACGGCCCCGCGGATAACAGAGCGGATACCATCAGCCCCCACAACCAAGTCAGCTTCCATGCTCGTGCCATGTTTCAGAAAAACAGCCGGCTTCTCAAGATCAACACCAAAGACTTGGGCACTGAATATAATCTTCACTCCGCGCTGAACCGCAACATCCGCAAGTATTTCCTGGACCTTAAAACGGGAACAGCTCCAAGAACTACCGCATTCTCCTCGTTAGCTACACTGCACGTCCGAGCAAAGCCAGAAAGAGACTTACGGAAATCCATAGACCTCAGTGAGTTCATCCCGGCGCATGCTATCCAACACCTCGCCATTTGCCCACCGCCGAAAGTTAATCTCGCCTTCTACAGCGACGTGTGCTTTTTCCATGACTTCGCGGAGCCCGTATTCGATCAGGACCCGAGTTGCGTTGGGTGTTAGGCCGATAGGGCCTCCTAGTGCTTGGGGACATGAGTGGCGCTCCAGGACTGTGACGGTGTTGCCGTAGCGGCGGAGGGAGATTGCGGTGCTGAGGCCTGCGATGCCGCCTCCTACCTGCAAGTAGTGTTAGCATTGCTGGATCGGGATGATCGTTGTCTCGAGACGTCCAAGATGTTGGGAAGTGTATCATGCGTCTGAATGAGAACGGAAAGATGAGAAGAAGATGCATACGATAATGATGTTGAGTTTGGGTGCCATGTTGCGCGCGTCTCTCTTGGTTGCTATTTGTTGTTGTTTGGTCTCCGAGAACAAGTGTCTAGCAAGAGTTGACAGTTGTCAATACACGTACGAGTAAGGCGTTTGGCACTCAAGCAAGGGGAGGGATGGCACTTACAAAGCCCTTGTTCTTGTGATTCACATACTTGGAGCGGGGTGGGCGAGGGTAAATCACAGTACCAGCTGGCTGTATTCATGTTCGAGATAAGCGAGAAAGTAGGGGTGGCGATGTGGGCCTTCCAAGCGAATATTGGCACTGTATCGCTCTCTTCATTCCTATTTTTTCAACTCCTGTCTGATACTTAGTAAGTATATGTTACTTCTTGGTTATTGAGTATTGTAAAACCCTTTAAGTCGGTGGGTTATTTGATCGTGGATGAAAGTCTAAGGCGTTTGCTGTCAGACAGGCTATCTATAATGTTCTAGACTCAAAGGTTATGACAGAAAGCTACGTCTATATAGTTGCTGTAATTGTCACAAACTACTTATGAATCTGATGGGTTCGGCATATAAGTATGCTGAAACCTCTAAGAAGCATATTTCTTTCCATACTACCGTCTTTACAATTTCTTGCTATAACAAAGCCAAGTATTTATATAAAGTCCACAGCTATTTGATATGCAATCTTGTTATTTATCTGTTTAACCAGATACAAGTCTTTTATTATATTTCTGCTATGCAACCTCTGGGGGCGCAGGCATCACATACCAGCCTTAGCAGCACAAATGAAATACGAACTACGGCATAGACTATTTAGCCGAGTTTGCACTTCGAGAGGATATACCTTAAGCCGTTTCTCAAACC
>QGMG01000932.1:0-15065 GCA_007825325.1 Lachnellula cervina
TCCTACCTTCTCTACTATTAGTAGGTAAGCACCTATAAGTATAGATATATATTATAAATAGAGGCCTAGTAGTTATATCAATAAACTAGTTATAAATCCTGTATATTATCTAAAAGAAATTAATAAAATCCTAGATCTATACTAAAATCCCGAAATCCTGAAATCGCAAAATCGCAAAATCGCTTGATGTTGCCTATGTGTAGGTTTCGCCAACCATACTATTGCAAGAGCTTAGATATATCTATCTAATGGAATACTACGAAATGAAGAAGGTAGATATTAAGAAGTTACACTCAAGTTAACAAGCGATGGTAAGGTAAGATACAGCATACTGTACCTAGGCTACCGGTAGGTACCTAGGTCCTCATAGAGGAACGCACCGGCACCAAGGAAAAGGTCAAATTTTCCCCGCGCTAAAATCAACCCCACCATTCCATCGCATCCCACCATCACCGGGACCGGAGTCATGACTTTCAAACTTCTCGCGACAACACAGCACGGCACAGCACAGCACAGCACATTGGAGGGAATACAGCCAACCCACCCGTACCTCTACTCTTTTAATCCTAACCCCCTCAACTCCTCAATTGATACAGAAGAATCCTGCATCCTTCTGCACATATCCAAACATGGCAACCGTGGTCTTGGGCGCCCAGTGGTACGTTTGAACAATTGACTCTTAATCTGGTGCTGAGCTGGGGGGCTGGTTGGGCGCGAGAGCTCAGGTCCTCTCGAGAAATCTTTCGTGGCCGATACTAAATGGTTTACAGGGGTGACGAAGGGAAAGGCAAGCTGGTGGTGAGTAGTTGCCCCCCGTGCAATTAGAGATATATTCCTCTGGAGAAGCATCTGCACCTCCTATTATTCACTCCCGATTGTTTCTAACTGAAGCGTTATTAGGACATTCTCTGCCAAAAGGACATAACGCTCTGTGCGAGAGCTCAAGGAGGTCAGTCATTCTACTCATGTTCCCCATTTCGCGTTGGGTATCGAGCTGCTCTTCTCTTTATACTTTCATAGAGGAATCCGTACTAATTCGCCGCACTCCAGGAAACAATGCCGGGTTAGAAACATGCGATCTCATCCTCTCTACTCCTTCTCTGACAACTACGATATAGACATACAATCAAAATTGGCTCCACGACCTATGACTTCCACTTGCTTCCCTCTGGTCTCATCAACCCGGTGTGTATGAATTTGATTGGGCCAGGGGTTGTGGTAAACATAAAGGCATTCTTCAAGGAACTTGAAGATCTCGAAACCAAAGGATTACAGAATGTCAGAGATCGGATACTCATCTCAGTATGCTATTTTGTCCGTATCTGATTGTGGGCCGTATTTATTCTGGTATAGGATCGTTGCCATATAGTTCTTGACCTTCATCAGTTGGTCGACGGATTGGAAGAAGTCGAACTGGGCAAAAAGTCAATAGGAACGACAAAGATGGGGATAGGCCCAGCGTACTCTACCAGTTCGTAAAACTGCTCAGGCTGTCCTGCTTATAGTGCTAATACATGGTTTGCAGAGGCATCGCGTTCTGGCATTCGAATCTCAGAAGTTTTCAACGAGCCGTTGTTCGAGGCCAAGATTCGAGAATTGGCACGAGGTGCCCACAAACGGTGGGGAGACCTTTTGAAGTACGATGTCGAAGAGGAAATCACGAGATTCAAGGTCAGTCATACCCGTTGCTAGTCGATCCTGGTTATAACTAAATTTCTCTTGCAGGGATACCGAGAAAACCTCCCCAATTTCGTAATTGATGCTATACCACTCATCCAATCTGCGCAGAAGGAAAAAAATCCCATACTCATTGAAGGTGTGTCTTATTCTCACCTGGTTTCCTATTTATCTTAGAGTTTTGGCATACTGATTAGTTGTTTAGGAGCAAACGCACTGATGCTAGAGTAGCTAACCCCTTTTTGTTCCCCCAACCCCCATCTTTTTAATATTGTTGTGTTGGATCTCCCCAACAAATCTCCCTTCCCTAGATTGTTGTCTTATTGAGTTATTATTATACTAATTCTCTGCAGCCTTGACCATGGAACTTACCCGTACGTTGTGTTGACCCCGTGAGACTTGGATTACCCAGAAGCGAAGCTCCCAAAACGCCAATTTCTCTCATTTGTGATATGATACCAAACTGATTTATTGGGTAGGTACGTGACATCCTCAAACACGGGGATTGGTGGTATTTTCACTGGACTTGCACTTTCACCGCATTTACCATTGGATATTATTGGAGTTGTTAAAGCATACACCACCAGGTACGTCTGTTTTTGCCCTTCAGTCCCTGCTCATTTATCAGCCGGCATATCGAATTGAAGTCGAGCTATTGAACCTTTCTCTGGCTATTGATCCTGCGCTCTTGTGAGAATCGACCGTAATAACTGGTTGTACAGAGTCGGTGGGGGTCCTTTTCCAACAGAAGATGTTGAAGAAGTCGGTACCAAGCTTCAGAAGATTGGGAGGGAGTTTGGCGTCACTACAGGTCGACCGCGACGATGTGGATGGTTAGATCTGGTTGTGGTGAAGTAAGTTAGCCACCCATCATGTAGATTAGAAGATTCCACCATCGGATGCCTATTCCGATACCAAGAACTGTACTGACTTTCGCAGATATTCCCATGCGGTCAACCACTACACGAAACTGAACATCACCAAGTAAGAGCTTGTCTTTGATAATCTTAAATCTCCTGCAGACAATGACAGCTAACTCACTGTTCCTGCTTTAGACTTGATATCCTCGACGATTTCCCCACTATCAAAGTTGCGACCGCCGTAAGTTCTCCTGAATTCCTGCTTTTCTTCACCACCTCATCTTCATCTTCATCCAACCCCGTCTTGCCTCAAACTAACCTAAGAAAGTATATCCATCCCGAAACTGGCGAAGAGATCCCATCTTTCCCAGCCGACCTAGAACTTCTCGGAAACGTCAAGATCAAGTATGAAACGTTGAAGGGCTGGGAGAAGTCTACTACTGGAGCTAAGACATATTACGATTTGCCGAAAGAAGCGAGGGCGTACATGTAAGCTGAATCCCTCCCTGCACTATGCTTTTGCATATACCGAATACCCGCAATGCTTTATTTTCGCGGCGTAATCGCGTATCTTGATGAGATCCAACATTGTTAACTTGTTTCGCTTTTAGTGAATTTATAGAAGAGGTTGTTGGTGTAAGTACCCTCTCTGCATTTGAGTCGAAACCTCTAGCTCGAATTCTAATAAAACGCATATATATATTAACTTTTTGCAGGTGAAAGTCAGTTATATCGGAACTGGTCCCGATAGAGAGGCTTTGATTAGCAAATGATGTTTCTTATTTCTTGGTATTGGTAGGATGTGCATAGGCTGGTATTGATGTATATTAAGACTACCTTGCTGGTGATTTAGGTATAGAATGCAATAGAGCTCATCGAGAACTAGTAGTGGGGCTAAAAGTAGCCTAGTGATCGTGCGGTTTAGAAGTAACACTATCCTGTGAGAATAATAAGATAGCCTTAGTCTGAAGAGATGATATGTGCACTCGGCGAGTGATGGAAGTCGATGCTAGAAGTGCTTAGCTCTTAAAAATCTGCGCGTTTCTTATAATAAGAAGAGACGCAACTGCAGTGCGAGACACTCTTCACTAAACGCTGGCTCGTCCTTTTATAGAGCACATGATCTCTCTTTCCCTTTACAATTTCGAAGCTATTTTTCGTGGCAGCAACCCTCTCGCTCTGCCAATTTCACTCTGGACTTAGTCTTTCCATCCCAAGTAGGTCGGAACTAATAGATACGTTTATTCACCGGATTCTATCCACCTTAAACCCCCCCCCCAAAACTCGCAAGTGTCAAATATGTCCCCACCAGTTAGTACATACAGCACACCTCAAATATAAAGTTATAAACCTGATAAGACTTTACTAGTATTCCACTATCTAAACCCCCAAAGAAGTCCGTCTGTATTTAACTGCCTACTATACCTGCACTTAATTAGTATCATAATCAGATACTGTAATAAGGTATAGATAACTACCCTACCACCTCCCCAAAAACCCTAGGTCCTAACAACCAACCTACTTTGGTCAAGGCTCCCGCCGTCACAATTCTTGGACATTTTTTTCTGGTTCAGCAGTACGTCAGAAATAGGAACGCACAGACTAGACACGCTTGCTAGAAAAAATAATTATATAGTTTCGGAATAAGCTGGGTTGGTGGGGAAGGGTAGTGCGCTATAGCTATAGAAATAATATCTTTCCCACACTTTTTATCGAAAAGAAACCCTCCATCCTTGAATTATATTTCTTTACCAAGCAAAACAAGAAGATAAGAAATATACATACGTATATCGATCGGAGATATATCTATCTATACGCCTTTACCGACTCATCGACTATCAATCACAACCGCAACTACGTAACCAGAACTACTGTCACCATCGTTGTTATCATCACTACCCAGTCAAAGAAATATCTGCCCACACACACCTTCACCGACGCATTGACGATCAACCACAAACAAGCTTCATAACCACCACCCCTGTCACCACGACCACCCAACCAAAGACCTCGGCAACCAGAAACAGGACAGCGGACAGTAACAGGAGAAGCCAAGAGAAGCCAAACCTAAACAATGTCTTCTCTCATGATCGCCATGTTCGAGAAAAGGCAAAGGCGGAAATTCACACTGAATCCATTCATGGACGGTACGCTCGAGAGCCGAGGCGTTACCTTCTACGATGCCAGACAGCGCGCAACACCAGACACGGATACGGAAATGTCGTCAGATGATAGCAGCTCGGCCTCGTCGGCTTCTATGCAGTCGGAAGATCGGGCACGAGCTCCTGCTCCTATCAGCACTGTTGGGGACCTTGATCTGGGGCAATACGCTGACTTGGTCGAGAGCGTCGAGTCAAGACCAGGTGGGCTTGGGCTTGGGCTTGGGCTTGCTGAGAGGGACGTGGAGATGGGTATGGAAGGAGGTGGAACGCCGACAGGGCAACGCTGTACTGGAGCAGGAAACCAGCAAACTCCAGAGGGGCCAGTGGAGACTTCCACTTCTACCAAAGGAGCAGGTGACCAGATGATGAATCAATACATCGACTGGGCCGCTCACAGCGACGAAGATGACCCAGCACCAGCACCAGCAACAACCGCCAACAACCCGGATCCGGACTCGGAAGACTCATCTCTGATGTCCTCCATCGCCTCATCGTCTCAAAAGACACAAGCACCAACACCAGACACACCAAGCACGACAGTCACAACGCCCGACATCTCCAGCAACTCGATAGACCCGCTGAACCCCGTGATCTGGGGAAACAGCAACAGCAACAGCAACAGCAACAACGTAGCTACAACAACCAGGACAATCATATCGTTCGAGACTGAGGAGGAAACGCGGGCTGTCATGTTGACCATGGACAATGGCATGGGCATGGATATGGATATGGATACAGATCCCATCCTATTCGACGAAGCTAACAGCCCCGAATCCTGGGACGCAAGACCCTCCTCAACACCATCCTTACCATCACCTTATTCTCTTTGTCCATCATCATCATCATCCGAATCATCCGAATCACAACCATACATAGCGCCCATGCCCCACATCACCAAACGCCTATCCCAAGTCCAACAGCGCAGAAGGCAGAACGGACACCCCTTCTTCCGACATCGGGTCTACAGACGCAGTCCGCTCTCCAGGGAGACGATTCTGGTGCCCGAGGAGAGCGGGGTTGGGAGTGATATGGCGTGGTATATGCACGATGGTAAGGGGGTATTGCAGGATGCTGAACCGGGCCGGGTCGAGGTGTGGAGGAGGTGCGAGAAGTGCCGGGGAAGGTGTAGATGGGAGAGCGTGGCGGAGGGTATTCCTGAGGAGGAGGTTTTGACGGATACCGAGGAGGAGATTTTAAGTCTCGGTGGCTGAAGAAGATAATATGGAAAGTGAGACGGCGGAAACTTGGTGAGTGTGGTCTGTAGGTTGGAGGGTGAAGAGGTAATTGTATCTTGTTTAGGGAAGAGGGGGAGGGGGTTGGATACTAAGCGAGATTGGAATTATGATACCTACTAGATGCTAAAATGCATATTTGAAGTCCTCTCAGTCTATTCTTGCCGTGAATGTAACCGAATGAAGTCTGGGAAGAAGCGTTACAAATCAAATGTGAGCCAGCGCAGCAGTGAAAGAAATGCACTTGCACTTGCTAATTTCTTATTTTTGATATATTGAATTTTCTGCATTCGAATGAATACTCGTAAAAGCTAGAACCAGATTCTGTGCATCTCACCTAATACAGCACTTGCGTAGTTGTTAGCACTCCGAGAAACATTCCTTTACGTGTTCCTAGCTCATCAATTCCGGAAGGAAATGTCCAGAATTCCATACTGTAAGAAGACAAGAGGCCGGGGTGCCTGTTACTGGGTGCCAGTAACAGGCAACCTCTAAACAGTAGTAGTTCCCATCACTAGATAGCAAATGCTGCTTCAACCAAGCCAGAAATCGGTAGCATATGTAAATCTCATACAACCACCTCGATGCAACCGCATCTAACAAAAGAATATGATATCGTATTGTAAGAGGGTGTCCCCAGTATGCTACATCTTCCATTTCGGAACTCTCATTCCTGGAGCAGGCTGATCCTAATACCCGTCCATAAGCACTCAAACAGCCCCTCCCACCATTGATTGATCTTGCGTGATATTATCAGACTCCAAATACGCCTTACACCTTCCCCATGTACTTTGTTCTGTTCGCGAAAAGAATGAATGGCCTCCCCAACGCTAAATCAGATCCGCAACACCAGTCCTGTCCAACCAGCCATTCCTTATCATATCAAGCCCTGCTCTCATCCAGCGTCATGATGAATCCGAGTCTCTAGCACTGTCTTCTTGGTCTCTTTCCCGTTGAATTTCTCTCCGTTCCCTCGCTCTGTCCTCGGCCACTGCATCGTTGTAACTTGGTATTGGAGGCGGTGTGCTCTTTCTCCTTATCATGGGTGTTCGCTCGCTATCGCTGCTCCCTCGGGGACTTCCCGAATTCGAGGGTAGTGGACTCGTGTACTCGGGTGGCGGGTTTGAAGAGTCTTGAACGCCTAGGCCGGCTTGTGTGGTATTACCAGCTGACGTTGTATCAGCTGCGCTGCTCGACTCTCCAGGTTCTTCATTAGTAGGAATGTGTGCAAGGTGAGCTAAAGAGATGTCCGTGGGTGAGCGAACTGGACCTGGGCTGGTGGGTGGATGGTGTCGGAAATTCCCGCTTCTTGTTCGTCCATGTCGTGTATCCGGATAGTGGCCTTGGCTGCTCTGGGCGCCTTCTCGTCCTGCTTCGAGGAGAAGAATACTGCCTTGTTCACTTCCGTATGGTGGAGGAGGAGCAAGGCTACCAGTCATAGGCGCTAAACCCCATTTCTTTACATTTGCCTCAATGAAAACAAAGCCTGATTGCCCGAAGTTTACATGTACTGTGCATGGCCCATTCGCTCCAACTGCTGGAAAGAGATTTTGTGACTTGAGGCCGTGAGCTACATCCTCTAATTTCTTGCCGTTCCTTGTGAAAAATAGCGTTCCTGTTCGTGGTCTGTATCCAACTCCGATAACATCTCCTTGGACATATTGCGGTCCATAACTCGGTCCATGGAAAGGCTGGTTATATCTTCGTTGTCCGTTGGATACATATGCAACGGAATACTTGTGCCAACCTGGAATGACGTTTTAGCATAAATTCAAGATAACTCTAGACAATTCAACATACCAGGTAACCTGAACAGAGGGTATGGCTTAGTAGCCACTCCTATACTTATTAACGAGGTTTCGGGCTTATCATAGATCTTGGCCTCCCAGTAATACACTTCGTTTTGTTTTGGTAGAGGTAAGTTCGAAAGAACGGAACATTCGCTGTCGTAAAACTCGATCTCTGTCCGGCCTTCTACAAAGCAGTTCGCAATCTCCAATTCCGGCTCAAACTCCCATGCTGACACACCCTTTTCCTGAATCGCTAGGTATTGTGATAGAGAAATATCGGTCGGTAATGAGTCCGGTGGATTTGCTTGAATAAAGGCTGCGCGTAAAGCATTAGTACACCATTTGTCGTCCATAATCCTGACATGAGGAGGAGAGAAAGCATGTGTAAAAGTCCTACCTTTGGCTCTTAAATATTCCGTCCTTTGTAAATCATCCATCTCTTCCAGGGCTTCCGCTTCCTCCCTCGCATACGCCTGCTCATCGTCATACTCTCCGGGTCTCCCAATGCGATCCAGCAGGATACGCCCGTTACTCGTATATCTGAAGAAGTAGACTATCAGGAAGATAAAGGCAATTAATAAGGCGCTCCCGAATGAGCTGAGCAGTCCAATGACCACGCCATTGACGGTACTCTCATTACTACTTTGTTGAGCCTGCACGTTGCCGGCTTCACTCGGTCGAAACGGCGAGCTCTGTTGAGCTAATAGCGCTTGCATCTGTATCTGCGCATCTTCGAGGTAGGATGATGGCGTTGGGGCTATTGTGGAGGTGGTGAGAGTGGTATGCAGCCCCCGCAGGCGGTCCTCCATCTTGTTTTCGTCTTATCGCAGCCCTGCTGGTCGTGGAGTCGTCCTTGGTACGGGTTATGTGCAGCAGTCCAGCTTTTCTCGGCCAGCGAGGTCGATAATCGTCCTGGACGTAGGTAGGTTGGATGTTGGGGGAGTGGTGGTGAAGCCGAATGTTCTAGATGTCTGGTGGAGAAGGAGATGATCGAGGTCTCCTGGCCTGGTCTCGCTTCGTCACAATGGTTGGTGATGGTGGCGTTAGAATTTGTGTACGTACTGACTGCCTAGTGCAGGTGACAACAAAGACGGGACAGCTTTCGAATGTGGGAATGTACTGTACTGTACTGCACTGCACTGCAATGTATCGTCAATGGAAATGTCGTGCAAATGCGGTGCGAGAGGAGGTTGAAATGGGTGATTGTGTCTGCCGTCCGGATGCAATGCAATCAATGGCCGTGGGGATGCGTTCTTTGGCTCTGCGTTGCGCTCAGCCAGTTTCAGCAGCCGCATCTTTGCACAGTACGCAGCTCCTGTTTCAATGCCTTTACATACCGCATCCAAGTCTCAAAGTACTAGTAAATGGGTCCTCTGTTTATTATTTAGGGGGCTCCTCTTGAGATTATTTTGAAGACTAGAAATATTTGAAGACTTGGAAATATATGAAGGCTGGGTGAGTGATTACTTGCAAGCTGTAACAACAGACAAAGGTAGCTGTGAATAGCGTCTATTGCCTCTAATTGGAACTTTCTATTGGCCGTGTGCTTATTCGCTGCCTTTTAATGTTGCAATCTGCCTCAGAAGCAAGAATGCGCTGATAACTATTTTGCCTACTACTTACAATATAATAAATCGGTAGCCATTAGGTTAAATGCCATAAAGAGAGCCTATCTTCTCTCTTTTCTACGTTAAGCAAGTGCATTTTGATATCAATGCATTTCTGCAATGTTAGTACTTGGACTATAGCTCATGCAGCCTCGAAACAGCCCAAAAGGCGTATGTTTCTGCTGCAAATACTAGCAGCTCTTCATCGATTATTAGTCGCCTTCTATGATCAGATGCCCATTTTATCGTCTTCTTCGTTGTTGGGCATATCCCAAGCCATAGCCATATCATACATACCCTCCTCCACTACGACCTTATATCACCACACGGCGTGATTCCACCAATGAGAGAGCTTCTCTTCTTGACAAGTCAAGTCCATTTTTCTAATCATGAGCCCAGCATTTCTTCGTCCTCGTCCGCCGCACCTCCTTTCTTCTTTTGCTCCTCACTCCGCTGCTTCGTCTTGTCCTTCGCATCTTGAATCCACTTCCCATAAGCCTCGGGACCCTCCTTCAACTTCTCCGCAATCACACCCTTTAGTACCTCGCCCGCGAACCCCACAAAGTTATGCCTCCTGAGCGAATTCTCAAACTGCCACTCGTTCCTCTTCTGCTCCTCCCTATACAACGCGTCCTGATCCCCAAACTCCCTCGCCCTAACCCTCAAATCCCTGACCATCGCCAGCAGATTAAACCGAATCTCATTCGCCGGATACCTCTCAATCCGCCTCTGCAGCACTGGGATAACTTTCTCTGGAAACTCCTCAAACGTACACCCACCATGCGCAATCGGCGCAGGCTGTAGACCATCTAGTTCGTAAAGGATGCCGTTGATAGGCGTATACGCAATGAAGTGATACACATCATCGTCCTCCGTCGCCGACCGCTGCGTCTCATCCACAAACGGACTGCTCTTCGCAAAGCTATTATGCACATCCCGAATCAGCTCCGAGTTGCTGAGTGCCTCACCCCTAAACTCCGCAGGGAAGCCCGAAGTGAAGTCCTTGAACTCCCGCAACTGCGTGCCAACGTCAATCTCGCCATCTTTATTCAATAGCACCGACAGCAGTGCCTGTGTACCGCACGCATTCTGTATAGTTTGTGCGGCGAAAAAAAGGTTCTCGGCGGCTGCGTAGTCGTATTGTCCGTCTTTCGGCGTGCCGTCTGTGTTTGCTTTCTCGCCCGTAGGGTATTTGAAGAGGAAGATGACGCCGTAGACGGGGGTGAGTTGGCGTAGGAAGTCCGCGTCGAGTGCAATTAGCTCTTCGAATTGCACGTCCTTGACGCCTAAGTTATCCAGGAGGAAGGTGAAGACACCCTAAAAAGTGTCAGTGGGTGACCGATATGCGGGTGGGAACGTTTGAACAAACGGCATCGGATTCAACTGTGATGGAGTCAGTAATGATAGAAGCACAAATTGGAGATGAAGAAATGCATACTAGTATTCCAACCCCCACTCATTTTCGACAGTTTATCGAAGTCAAGTGCTTGGGATTGCAGGTCAGCGAACTTCAAATAATGTTGAATACTCAAGGCACTCCGAGAAGACGCGATCGACGCTACTCCCGAGTAGGCGAATCCCCCGACTCAAAAAGCGGCACTCTATTTTAATGCTCATGCTGTGCTATAAATTGGTGCCGCTTTGTCTGTCCACCACAAGCCATGCCATGATCAGCTTCAATCAATAGAAGAACCAAAGGCTTATAATTGGAGATGAACTTGATCGAAATTAATCGTAGTGGCTTCAGCCATGCTCGATGAAGAGGAATAATTGCTCGCCGTTCAAAAATAAAAGGAAGTTCCAAATGATTTTATCACACATTCATCAAGACGGAACCGGGGGTATGCCTGTATAGCTTCTTAGATATTCATTTTACACTCTTGTTGCCTCCATAGTGCTGCTTTGCTAAGCGCATTACAGCATAACCGCTATTCTAACGCCTGTAAATCATTTTCCAACATCCTGAGCTCCCTGGCTCTCAAAAACGCCATTTTCCATGCATGTGCTGCGGTGTCTAGTAAGGACCGTGGGTATCTATCTAAAAGGATCGTGGGGGTATCATCTATAAAGGATCGTCGGCGCTAGTATTTATACAGAAATATCATAGCGAAATCGTGAATCGTGAGTCGTATTCGAACATGTTTAAGGAGAGTCGTGAGATAATTGAACAATAGATATTAAGTGAGATTCGTATAAGGCGAGACGCGTAAAACAAGTCGTAAATCATTATGAGGTGTGGTGTCCAAGCTTCGTGGTGTCGGGTGAGAAGTATTAATTCTCGCGGCCTTTCCCCTTGCCTGGAGGTGGAGCCGGAGATGAGTAACGGGCAGGATAGCTTGGTAGGTTAGGCATTGGAGACAGCTGTTGCATGTACTGCTCCTCTGACGGAGATTCGAACTTGATTTGAGGTGAATGGAGTGCTTGAGGTTCGATTGTGTAAACTGGGGAAGTCCTGGGCGAGATGTTAAATCGTTTCGTCCAGACTATATCCACACGGTCGGAAGCACAAACCCGCCGAAATTTGAACCGGAGCCCGGTCCTTCATATAGGGCAAAATCATCCCCATGGTCACTATAGACAATTGATCCTTCTCCAAATGCCGATGATGCTGGGCTCTGGTAGCCTCCAAATCCGCTGGGTGACGGGATCCCGAGGTACTGGTTGGTAAATGGATCCAGAGTCAGAGGACTCATAGCAGTAGCCGAGACTGGATCAGGCGGCAAGGTCATCAGGTGCTCTTGACTGTAGGTGAAAGCTGGATTGCCGTAAGGAGAAAGCGACAGAGTGCTTGGATAGCTTTCTTCCATGGTATAGGTTGGGCCACTGAATGTTGGGAAGGAGGCTGTTCTCTCAGGCTGTACCCAGCCCATGCGGCTTCTGAAATTCGAGACCATGTCAATGGGATATTCCATGAGATTGAGTGGAGTCTGCATGTCTACATCGGAAGTCTGCGAGACATGGATAGAAAAAAGTCTACGAGCGATTTCCTCAATCGGGCCCAATGATAGACTTCCAAAGTAAGCGGCTCCTACTTCTGGAAATAGGGGTTCAACCACCAGTGCTACAGTGTAGTAATGTGCCAGAATCAGTAGTGTAGATTGGGATCCCCTTGTCTGTTGCAAAAACATCACTGGGAGCCAGAACAACCAGGCCCGAAGCGGGTTGAGCATTTCGAAGCGCTGGGCGGCAGTGTGGCTTGGGGAAACCTTCCGAACACCTCTGACAAAACTCATGAGCTGCTGAATGGCCTTAGGATCTTCATTGTGCGCCTTCAAGTGTGCTTCAAGCCTTTGGAGCTGTGCATAGGCTTGTGAAAGTGCATCCAGATCTTGCTTTCGAGGGTTGCTAAGCTTCTTTGAACCTGGAGCCGGCGATGGAGGTGCGGTTGGGAAAGTGCTCTGCTCTGCAATAAACTCTCCAAATTGAGACTCGTTCTTCCAGGGTTGCATAGCATCAATGACGGATGATGTTCCATGCATCAATTGAGTCCAGCCACGCCATTCAGTGGCTTGCCAAGACAGCAGGAGAGAAGCTGCCAGAACAGCATCGGAAGATGGCCTAGAGAAAGCTCCGATAGCTTCATGCAACCCTTTCAAGGCAATTCCTCGATGCTCGTAAGCCATATTATGAGCAAGCGGGCATTCCGTGGTAAAAGCAATGTGGGTTGCCGAGAAAGCTAGCAATGCATGCATGACAAAGCCGTAATCAGTACCGATTTTCAAGAAACTAAAATTGTCAGCACCGAGCATGTCTCCGTAATAATTGCCACTCACAGTGGGATTTGGCGAGTCCAAATAGTGAAATTGCTGGCATCATGAGCACCGAGTTCGCTGGAGATGGAGGCGACATGGTGAATCAAGCGGAGGTCCTCGACTGAGAAGAACTGGGGAGACGGGGCCGGAAATATGTACAGGTCGGGAAACGGAAAGTTTCCAGTCTGTTGCCAGCGCTGAATCTCGGCCTCAATCTCAGGAGTCCATAACAAATCTGCCTTCTCAGGAGTCGGGGGTCGCTCTTCTTGAACTGGCATGTCCATATAAGGACAACGACAGTTATGCTTTGTGCAATTTCGGCTACAATGGAGAATTAATACTTGAATATAGTTGAAGAAATGCACTCGGAGCTTACCATTGGGGGAAATTCTCATCACAGCGAATGTGTCTGCGTTTACAGGTCTCACATCCTTTGCGGGACTTGGTGTGACTAGGCAAGGGTTAGTATATGTTGAAGTAAAATGGTGTAAGAGAGATCGTACCTCCGGCGAGGAGGTCCACCACCTGGGCCAGCCATTGAGATGAGGCTTGTTGATAGATAGAAGACGTCGACGAGGCTTGAACGAGTGAAAGCCAACGACGAGGCTTCTGATCTTAGGGTTGGTAAAGCAAAATTAGATGTAGAAGTTCTTTAATACTGGTTAAGTAACAGTCAGAAAAGGGACCAGGAGTTTGTTGGACTCCGAGGCTGCCGGGTATATGTAAGCGTCGAATCTGCAAAGCGAGCGTGGTAGGCTACAAGAGCCTAGGGATTTAATTGTCTTCTGTCAGAATATGGCCAAGACTGAATGGGTGCAGCGGCTGAAAGCAACGTAGCTGTGTTGCAATCTCGATGATATATCGGCCGATGCAGGAACAAATAAGCATAAACGCAGCGTTCTGCTTCAAATGCCGGAGACCTGGACGGGGTGAGATATTAGGGTGACACAGGTTGTTGTTTAGTAGTTCAGTAGTTTCCCAGGTGATTAATCGTAGGCTGCGTGAGATCGAGATAAATTCCTCCGAAGGCTTGCTGTGGTGTTCGGGCTGAATATGGCTACGCAACGCAAAGCGAGTGACAGGAGCCAACGAGGGCTTCCTAGGAGATAGATGCACACAAGCGAATGTGGTGGAGGAGAAGCTGCAGCAGCGAGCGAGTGTATGGGCTGAAGGTCTGTAGTGTCAATGAATGACCCTTCAAAAAGTAACTGGCGATGGTCGAGTCTTAATAGCCTGCTGCTGTTGCGGCAGAAAGCCAAAATAGGGAAGGTCAATTTTGGGGGAAAATGGTGGCTCAGGCGTGGAGGAAGAGGGAGGGTTGGGCGCTTGTATGAGGCCTGCATTGGTGGGCAGGTAGGGCAGGGCAGGGTAGGGTAGGGTAGGGTAACAGGGTTAGTGTACGCGGGAGACATGCCTCCCATGGCAGGCTACAACAATACGGAACGGAGTACCTTACTGTACGGTACAGTACTGTACACTAGGTACCTACAGTAGGTACCTACTGTAGGCTAGGTATGGTCAGCGGGAGGTGGTCATCCAAGGTGGAGACAGAGGCACGAGCTTTGAGTGCCCTGCCCTGCGTTAGGGAGTAGAACTTGGCACATTAGTGGCAGCTGGTGGTTGGGAGCAGCAAGTGCTAATTGGGTTAGAAATTAGAAACGTGGGTGGTAAGGTATTTTGGTCACTACTAGGTACCGCACCATACACAGTACTGTAAATTTACCATAGCGATACCCGTTTGTGCATTATAGTGAATCATTTAGTAGTTTTTAGCATAGTAGTAGGATGATCTTGGGGGCGCATAGCCGTGCAACCGCGATATGACAGTACCCTCCCCCCGCCGTACCGTACAAGTGAGAATGAGCGAGAGGACCGGGCGTTAGAGATTTAGAGAGACAGCTACTGCAGAGCGGCCTGTAAAAGAAGGTGTTTACGAAGTAGTTGATGGTTGAAACGAATCAAGCGATGTCATGGCAGGGCAGTGC
>QGMG01000933.1:0-15062 GCA_007825325.1 Lachnellula cervina
AGTGCATCAAAGCTTGGAGCTAGCCTAATCGGGAAGTCCCGTGACTGCTAGGAACAGGTACAGGGCCGGTGGGGGGGGGTCTGGGGGGGGAACGCCCCCAGTCGTAAAGGAAGAGTACTCTATATAGGGTTTCAGGTTAGGTAGGTGCTTGCACCTCCTACGTTTTACATCCTGAAATCGAGACCAAAGATAATATTCACGTGATGATATTACTATTCTGTCTTAGTAGCAATGCGAGTGCGCCGGCTAGTGTCTTATGCAGTTATGTCCGATGCAAACATTTTTAAAGCATGCTTCATAATATAAAACTTCTTTGTATACGGAGTGTGTCCAAGTTAATATACAAATTAAATTGCGTTCTCGGCTTATTTAAAACTAAGATTCCAATCCCACAAAAGTGCCCGGGAGTTTTGACAGCTAACTTATCCCTAATATTATCTACCGAAGGGCAAGTCCTAATGCGGAGTAGCACTACCACCCCACCTCCAAAAAGAAATAGTAGGATTGTAGTGTCTCGGCAAAGACCCTACTGCAGTATTTCATGTTATGAACATAAAAACATCAAAAAATTTGGGAATTTGGAATGTATTAAGCATTCTTTGATGGACTTGCAGGGAATCGAACCCTGGACCACTCCCAGGCGGAGTAACACAGATTTAATAGAAACTTCGAAGTTGAAGATCTTTAGATGCAGGTGCTAAGGGAGTATTATACCACTAAACCACAAGCCCTATCATTGTTTTTGAAACCATTCTTCTTATTTTAATACCTAAAGGTGGTACGCTGAATACTGTTTGTTAACCGAAGCCGGGAAGGTTATCTAATCACTGAAATTCCATCCCTTGCTTTATTGACCCACTTAAATGCCGTCCACATACGGAGTAAGTCCTCGTCCCTACAGAAAATCAAGCGCTGACTTCCTATTATTAAGGACGTAAAGCCCAGAACTCTTTCCGTTTTTCTTTCTTTCTAGATGTTCCTTGAATGAGGCCGGAAAGTATTAAAGAGGTTTTTATATACTCCAAATACTCCCCAAATACTACTATGAGTATTTCCTACGGCCTTTATATGGCCTGCTTTGACAGAGAATGCGTTGCGGGGTTGTCAACTCTCAGCACGGGGTCGATAGTAAGGCAGGTGCCGCTGCAACAAACACTTCGCAATTGCATAACATTCCACGCACTATATAACTAATCATCAAATTCATATGCAACCTTGCAAATTATGTTTAATTTAAGAGTTTAATTCCTTCACTATATATAAGACTTGAAGTAAGTTGTAAGCGTCGCAAGTTTTGCGCGGATGCTTGAAATTTCTGTGTTCCCCCTGGCTAAATTTGGCTCTCAGGCAGTGCAGCGCAGCGCAGTCACTAATTTTTAGAGTGTGCCCGCTGGGGATGGGGATCAAGATGGAGAGAAAAGGAGGCAGCGATTTATAATGTCCCAGGTCGAGTGGGACATTAAAAATTGCAGATGATAAGTCCCGCTTTGATATCTAGCACGAGCCTCGACATAAGGTGCAGTCCTCATCATTGTCGACTTTTAACACCCCACTCCTAGCTCACAATAGAGGACTGGGCAGAGCAAGAAGCAACGATTCATATTTATAATGTCTTAGGGTGAGTGGGAGATTAAACTTAAGGATATAAAGTGCTACTTTTGATATCTAGCATGAGTCTAGGCACAAGATGCAGCCTTAATCAAGATCGACTTTTCACCCCTGGACTCTGGTTCAAAATTCACAGAACACTGAACAGGCGGGATCGATTTATAATGTGTTACGCGGAGTGGGACATTTAAAAATTAATGATAATAAGTGCCTCGAACACGAGCCCAGACATAAGAAGCGGTCTTCATTTATTACAATCAACTTTCAATGTCTCACTCTGATCTTCATAACACCTCGAAACCTCGCAGCCCCTTTACCTATTTACCACGAGAGCGAGCAAAACGATAATGCGACTACAGTTAGAGAACCACATGCTGTAATAGTTAATCTTTCCAGAGGCCCCATCTCCACTGTTTCCAACAATTCAAGTGCTCCACCAAGAATGATATAAGTACGATTCCGTCAGGTTTGCAAGACAACTTTGATGGATCCTTCATATAGAATGACAGGTGACCCACAATGGTATATTCAAGGTTGTTACAATGCTCTGGAAGAGATTGTAATGCCTGGCTAGTTTCAGGAGATTGCGTTGCTGGTATACTCGAGTACAAAGAATACTGCTGTAAGTTGATATTCCCGATCGAAACAATGGAAAACACACTCCGAGGCCATCCTAAGAATCAACGGTCATCAAATCATCCATCTTGAACCAAACATTAATTTTGTCATCCACTGAAATCAAACGCCAGACAAATTTCACGAAACGACACTGCACGTCGAAATCAAAGCGCCCTTTATGGGCCAAGCAGCTCCCAATGGATTATTATATAGAAGTCCAGCGTCGCATAGATTCTGGCCCTTCGTTCAACATCATCGTTATGGTTCAACAGATCTTTTTGCTTCCCATTTCAACCAACAAACGGGACCCAAGACCACACGTCAACCTGGACTCAAATCACAATGGTAGCCACCCCAGGTTCCTCTACCTCCGAACTTTTACCCCCACCCCCCGCATTGTCCTCAAACCTCACGGCCTTCTTAGGCGATGAGCCCCCGGCTGGCTGGTCGGTACCGTTTTTCGGCGGCGGCGGCGACGGAGGTGCATTGGAGCTATCGCCCGCCGCTCTTTGACCATCTGCAGCATCTGGCTGGTTGGGAGGAGCAGGTGATGCATCTGCATCTCGAGCAGCAGAAGCATCTGGGCGAGGCCCGTCGCCCAACCCGAATACTGGAGGCAAACTACCGGCATCTACTTTCACAATCAGTCGTTTCCCTCCCTCTTCCATAAAGACTGAGGATTTGGCTGTAAAAATGTAGTGATACAAACGTCATCGATCGCGAAGAAAAAATACACCGGGTGCATAGCAAACGTCACGCTCTTGAAATCACAGAAAAGAAAATCACGAACCAAACCCAACTCCAGGATTGAACCCCCTCCCTGCCCCCGGCGGACTATTGAACTGGTAATGTGTCACCGGCCGCAAAATACCACCGACCATCTCGTACCTGACATCGCTTGGTGTACCGGCTGGTACTGGAAGCGGTGTTGGGTTGCTTGTTTGGTATCCTATCGCTGGCCGGAATGCGATTTGTGGTACGAAGACGGGTGCTGCTACTGCGTAGAAAGGTATTGCTGCTGCGTAGATTTGTTGCGGGTAGGTGTAGGTGAGCTGGGGGACGGTGCCGGGCCGGTAGCCGTAGTAGGGCCAGTCAGGGCGGGGGTGGGAGAATGGTGGAGGGATGGGTTGAGATTGGGGCATTGTGTAGAATGGGATGGTGTACATTTAAAAGGTTGGTTTGAAGGAGGAGTTGAATAGTTGGCTTGCGCAGCTTGTTTTGTTGGTGGGAGCGCGTTGTAGGTTTTGAAGTATATTGAGGATGTGTTGTGGAGATGGCGAGTTGCGGGGGAAAAGATGTAGAGAAGAATGGGTGAGTAGAGAGAGGAGGGTTGTGAATCATGGGGAAAATGACTGTGGATGGTTACTGATAGGATGTATGAGGTACCAGTCGCATGATTCACCTTTGACGGCTACCCAGTGAGTCAAGTCCATTGTATGGGGCCCTTTTGCGAATATCACTCCACTTTTTCTGTTGCTGCCGCTTGTTCAAATCCTTAATAAGTGTCATATTTTCCTTACTGGGTAAAACTGTTGGATCCGTAATGTCAAGATAGATCCTAGGACGAAGAGCGGCTCAGTTTGACCCCCTATCTAGAGATTCAAACAAGTTAAGCGAGCCCCTGAACAAAAAGCAGAAGCAAACACCCACGAACTGCCAATTGCCAATTGCCAATCTGTTTTGATTGTCCCGCTCGACGATTCCTGCCTTTCCCTAGATTGACTTGACAGAAACGAGATATCCTAGTAATATATCTCTTCTTGTATTTACAATCCGAAAAGCGAAGGGCAGAAATTCCGACAATGTAGACACGACCAGTAGTTGGAACCTCTCTTAACTACCGGTCTGAGTATATGAGGTTGCTTCTTCAATCATCATCACGAATCTCCTGATGCTTTTCCTTCAAATATGCCGTGGAGCAGAAGCAAAGCATTTCCGTCCATTTACCATTACAACGTAGTACTGACCATTTTTTCATATCAACCAAATTAATGCAAGACCATGATTTCTAGATAGTCTTCTCCAAAAAACCCCTGCGTTGGGCTTTGCGGTACCAGACCAGCTACCTCGCTACCCCCCTTTTTACCCCTTTACCACGTGACACCGCAGTTTCTCACAATCATATCTCTCAGCTACAACAGCGACCGGCAAGTCTATAGCAAAGACTTCCATCATACACCTCATCATAACCAACAGGGCTCCCCACAACCGGCTCCAGAATGGCCCGTATCTCCTTCAACTCCAGAAGCAGCTCGACCGGTAACGCTAGTATACTCTGCAGGTACACTTCTTTCTTTTGCACAAAGGCAATCGACCCTGCATACGGTCGCGGAAGTTCGGGAAGCCCGAATGCTTGAGAATCTCGTGTTCTGCGTTCGAGTCGCTCGTGCAGGAGGAGTAGGCTTGAATGCGGAACGTAGATCGCCCAGCTGGACTGGTCCCTCGCAGTAATTTTGAAACTCGATTCTGTCCTCCCATCACTCACAGCTGTCCCCCCAGCTGCTAATCGCGTAAAGTAGTGTTGGCAAAGAAGCGTCATTCCTGGACATGCAGAGGATTCTTGGAGGATGTAGTAGCAAATCTCTGCATCTGTCGGCTTTGCATCCAGGAAAGCTTTTCCCAGATGCTTCAGCAATGAGTCGCGGATCTTGTGTATCACTTCTTCGAGGTCCGATATGTGGTTTGCTTGCTTTCTTTCCCTCAACTGTTGCCTGACAGCTTTTCTCACAATGGCTTCAAACTTGTGTGCTTGAGGCAACGCATCTCCATTCTCCAAACTGAAACATACTTTCTTGGCTGTTGAAGACGTTACGGTCGAGTCACTGCTTGAAGCTATTTCCTCCTCGAAAACCCCACCGTCTCGAGTGTCTTTTCGCCAACAGCACTCCTCGTCACTTTCACTACTCTCGAGGATTTCTTCATAAAATTCTGCCAGTTGGGGATGTGCAGATGTGTGGATATTGTCGACATCGGGTGCTTGAAGCCTCAGCTCGATGTGTGAGATGCGAGTACTGTCCTTGGACTTATGCTGTAGCGTCCAAGCTGCCATATTATCGTTTGCCATATCAACAATCAGCTCAAACTCTGCCACTCCCAAGTACTGAACATCGATTTGAGTTCCCCCCAACAACAGGGCCACTGAGGAACTTTTATGATAAGCTCCCTGCCCGAAGCATGTGTTGTCCGTGGACGAGGCGACATACATATAGCGTTACACCATTGCTGTGTGATGCGGCTGGACCAATCTAATGTATTTAGCCGGCACGGTGTGCAACCCCAAGGCTATCGAAAAGGTATTCTTCCCCGCAACAAATGAATAACATGTGATATGAACGGTGGGATATTCGAGGTTGACACTTGCAGGTGATATCAGCCACCACGGGAGCGACACGGCATTACTACTGTACGTGGAAACTGGGCTTAGCCGTGCCTGCATGATCAAGTATTGATACTTGTACGACCGGATGCTTGTCCGCGGTGTTGCACGGAACTATCTCACTCCACCTTCCCTCACAATCTCATCATCAGTAACACATGCTTCACAGGCTTTAGATAGACGTCAACCCCCCTACCCCCCAACTCCGGCCGTGTGCTTCAACGATGTGTAATTCAACCTGAGCTTCTTATACTGTCCAATTGCCTTGCCGTTATTAAAGCATTGCGAATCTGCCCATCATACACTTCATACACTTCATAATTTACCAGCTTATCGACATAAAGGTGTAAGTTGGGTGTTTTTATATTGTCCCACTCGATAGTTCCGAGTCGACAGAAGAAATTGGCCCTTTCAATAGATCTGTAAAAATCTGTAAAAATCTACAACATATCTTCTATCCTATATGCAATATCAGGGTCCGTCTATGCAATCGTTATTTCCCAGCAGAGAACGAGACAACAGCCCACTTCCCACTCCATGCCCACTTTCGAGCCCCGCTATCTCCACCGCCCCCTTCCGTAGCTCTCAGTTTCTCATCTTCGCCCTTCTCGAGGCCAACTACAACATCTGCTTTGCAAGTTCGCAATGCCAGAACGTTCACGCCGGAACCGGGACCCATAGGGCCAATCGCTTTGGTGAAGGATGTGGTTGGATCCCAATTGGCCTACGAATATTAGTCAGATCTTATAGTCAAGTGGGTGACTTACATCTCCTGTCAACTTCCGGTAATTCAAGTCTCCCTTGAAAATAACAAGCTCGCTCTCCCTTAAATCCTCGTGAAGTCTGGAATCGGAAGTTGGCAATCTCCAATAGCTTCCCCCCTCAGTCCAGAACCCATTCGAACGAAGCATCAACTGCCCCCCTGCATATAACCCAGTCCAGTTCTGGAACAAGAATGATAATTCATCGATTTCTTTCTGAGACAGTGGTTCGGGAGTCTTGTCATCATTTTTCTCCTCGTCTGAGGGGTTGGAGTAGAACGCTTGGGGAGAAGCCAGTGCATTTAAAAGCGCAGCAAAATCTGCAGGAACGACATCCGATACAAACCAAGGGATGGATTTCGGGTGCAGGATAATATTCGTAGCCAGACCCGCGGACAGTAGGAATCCAGCAAGTATGAGATCCACGTAAAGTTCAAACCCAGCATTGTCCAAGACAATGTCAACCCTCCTTTCCTTCTTCCCCTCCTTCTTTGCCTTTTTCAAAACATCATATGCAGCTCCCAGATCATTGATAATGATGTTCTTCTCAGAAGCTTTACGTGCCTCGGATCCTTGCAGCTTCTGGATATCCTCGTACGTCAAAGAAGTGAGGAGCGAAAGATCTGTAGCATTCCCCCAGAGGCAGATCTCACACATCTCCATAAACAGAATCTTCTCTGCCTCATCAACTTCCTGGTCGCTCTTTTCACTCTTTTTCCCCAATTGTGATATAAGTTCGTGGTACCTGCCGGCGAGTTCGATAACAGCAGGGCGAGAAGAGCGGAAGGTAGATATCTTTTGGCGAGCAAAAACATCGTAGGATTTCCATTGATTTGATAGGGAGAAGGATGTTGCTAAACGTCTAACTTGGGTCAATTAGAGCCGCTCAAAAGGGAGGACTGGGTACAAACCGGTAAAGATAGCATTCCGCGTAAAGCCATGGGACATTGAACCATGACGGGGTTCCTAACTGCTCGAGTTCTTTATTATATCCTGCAATATCCGAGTTTCCATCATCGAGTAGAGGTGTCAGCTTCCTGTCGTGCTGCAGTTCGTATTTGAGCTTTGCTAGATCCTCAACAATCTTCTTTCCTTCTGCGCGTTTGGTCTCGTCTGTTGTTTCTGATACAGCTCTGTGTACGTCATCGATTGCACCAGTCTACATGGTCAGTATGCTTCATGTAGAGAGTTGGTTTGGCATACAATTATGACAGGCCAACGGTCTCGCGCTGAGATGTATGCGAAGGAAGTTTTGTCGGATGTTGAGTACAGCGCTATTGATGTTAGACTGGTAGGCTTTGTAGACATCCATGCTTACGGGTCTTTGTATCGTACTCCATCTTGTAGCTTTACAGAAATCTGCTCGAGGGAGAAAGGAGAGATTATATGCTCTTGTCGACGCGTCTCGAGGTTTCAATGTGCATTGAGTTGTCGCGGGTTGGAGGGGCACATTCTGCCCCACCACGACACGTGACTTACCCCTACATTTCTGCTGAAGTCCCCGAGGCTTTGAGGTTTCTTTTATTTCCCTCCAACTTTATCAGTATGGTAGTAATGGCCACCTCCAAGTCACAAAACTTGTCCTGCCTCTTATTTGGAGGACTACGAGTTTCAATCAAGGTTATAAGTGGTGTTTGAGATCTTTTAAAAGTGCGCTGCTTCTTGTTCTCAAGTTGGGCCCATTTGAGTTTTTCTATCAATTGACATCCATGGATGTGAAAAAGCATCGAGAACTTGAAAGCCCCAATAGAGAACGCACATACATTCAGATTTTCTGTTCAGAGTCCCATCAAAAGCTTACAGAATTGCACGCAAGTCTAAACAGGGATTTCTGTGGCAAGTTCCCGTCTGAGTGCCTGGTGGTTTGCCTTGCCCCCCGGCCCTGTGGGAATGGGGAGAATACTTGGACGAAAAGAATTCGTTTTTCTAACGCGCAACAAAACTTCGCAGCCTGTCTTGGGGTAAATTATTTGCTTTCATAACTAACTATAATCAAAGAAGCCCGGGCATCCAGCAAGCGGCCTCCATAACCCAACCCCAACACCACCCTAAGACCCAAGCAATCAATCAACTCGGCGGCGAAATCGTAACATTCGTCCCAACGACCGGACTCTTAATACTCGCCGCCATCCTCGCAACCTCATCCTTCGTCCTCGGCTCCCCATAGTGATTAAACTTGCACTTCGCAGTCCTCCTCAAGCAGTTCAAGACCTGCACGAAGCCAATACCATCCCACAGCGCCTCATTCTCCCCCAACACCGTCACGCGGTAGCAGATCTTCACCATCAACTCCTCGTCATTCTCCCGCGCGATCCCACCGCCGGGGTTGTAGCACGTGGCGCGGGCTTCCAGGATGTAGGTGGGGTGGTAGCCGAGCTCGGGCTCGTCGCCGTATTGCTTCTGCGCCGTGAAGGCGATGTCGATCTTGTCGATGTGCTTGCAGGCGAGGAGGCCGAAGTCGTTGATGGTGTGAGGCAGGGAGCGGGATAGCGTGGTCTCGTAGATGGTTTGCTCGTAGGGGAAGTTGTCGAAGAAGGTTTCGGGCTCGTTGGCGATGTTGGGTGCTTGGAGGTACTGGAGGAGACAGCATGAGAGGCGGCGGAGGCGTGTGGGGGGTGGGAAGCTGGAACCCGGAGGCCATAGCCTGCAGGCGGTATGTTTGGTCGGTGTAGCCGGGAGGGCTGAACGGTCTTGGGGGTATGGCGGATTGTGAGAATTGTCCGACTTTAGACCTGGTGGATCTTCTAGGACGAGGAGGCATGGCTATGAGTTCGTTGCTGAATGTGCTTGTCTTGAAGATTCTTGTCCAAGTTGTGGAGGTCTACTTGCGCAATATATAGCTGTTTGGCAAATCAGGAATGAATTCTCCCGAACCGACCAAGTCAATACTGTGAATCAGGAAGGCAATTCACTTCCTCAAAACATGAGAAGTCATTACTAGCAGAGAATCACATAAGCTTTGAACATCCAAGGAATCCCACCAAGCTAATCGGTGACTTGTAACACACAGCCCCCAATCGGATGATCCAATCTGTCAAGAAAGAAAAGACGAAAGAGGTGCTTCTTTGCGGGGAAGGTAGTTTTCAATCTCTAACTGCTACTTTTTTTTAATAAATAGGTAGCAGGTCCTTTCGGCCTACGTCCAGTAGGATCCATGCCTCCCACCCTTGAGTTTAATCATTTGAGGAATTGGGTCACTAAAAATAAGAGAAAGTCCCTCGATTCTAATTAGCTCCCGGATGAAACATAGAATCAGGAGTTGAAGACATACCAGCGCAATATCTACCATGGATGTGTAGACACTGAAAAACTAACAGCTTGATCAGAAAATGCCCGAGCACTATAACCAAAGGGCACTTACAGGTGCGAACTAAGCAGTTAAGTATTGTATACATACATTATTCATGACGAGCTCAACTCACAATTTCCAGTGTATCAGTTTTTTTTTAAATGGACACTAACAGTTTCAGCTGTACCATTCAAGGTAGCCTCTTCACAGTATAGCATGACCTGATAAGCACTGTATTCCGTATCCAATTCGACTCTCTCCTTCAAGATGCCGAAAGACCTGAGGCAGCGAGGCTTCCTGCACTTGACCGCAGAGAAAATCAAGGTATTCATGGATGGAGGGTATTCAGATAACACCCAAAAGTGATTGCGAATGGCTTGAAAGATTGGAAATGCAGACAGGAAAAGAACGGGTTGGATGAGAGGTGAGTGTGTGCTAGGTGGCTACTTGGCCATCGATCACATTGCCGCATAAAGGTTAAATACAACGTAGATTTTATTCAAAAATTGGTATTTTGGAACTCCATTCATGTACAAGATCACTCACTATCATCAAATCGTACTACCTCCAAGTTTTCCAGTACAGAGAATGAACGCCCCTTGCCGAAATGGCCGAGATATCACAACACCACCATAACTCCTTTCCCAAACATTTGCACTCGTACATCCAGAAGCCCCAAGAGTATTGCGCCCAAGATATCTTATACCCATCTAGAAAAGTTTCCTTACAATAAATCCCCCTGCGGTATATTTGAGCAAAACATCCATCTTTTTTTTAACTACGGAAGCTCAATCGGAGACGTCGGTTTCGGCTTCTGATTCGCATCCATTTCATTATATTTCGGATAATTCGAATATGTTGGCTTTTCATCATACATTGGATTCTGATACGATTCCCTCTCCGGTTTAAGCGCCACCCGCGAATGTTGTTCCGACCACCTAGGAGGGCATTCCAGGGGTTGAGGCGCATATTCGGCGGGTGGGAATTTGCCGGTGTGGGGAGGGGAGAGAGGAGGGGAGCCGAATGGAGGAGCGTTGGGGCGCAACATCATGGGCTGGGAGTGCATTGGCGGCGGGGAATTCGGCGGGGAGAAAGATGCGTTGGAAGGAGGAGGTGAGAAGGAATTGTGCGATTGATGAGAGGAGAAGGATTGATGCGTGGTGTATGTCAGCCTCCGGTTCGTCTCTGTTGCCTCTTGCAACTGCGCCTTGACCATCAACCGCGCCACCAATGTTGAGAGCGCATCCTTTAATTGCTTGCGCACGAACCGGGTGAGCATGAAGTTACAGCGGATCTCAACGTCTTCTCTGAGGTATAATCCAGAGACTGGCGCCCCGATTCCGATTTCTGCGGGCTGGATCGGTTCGTTTGGGGTGTTTCCTCCTACGGACCATTTCTCCTTGATATCTAGTCCCATGGGCGCATAGACATGGATCTGCACGCCCAAGCCAAGATCGTGGAAACATGCTTTGAAGGAGATGTTCCCCTTGTATCCTGGGAAATACGAGATCTTGTCGGTGATGGAGTACCATGTGCAGTGGTATTCCTCCGGTGTGGCTTCTGCGGGTGATGCAATCGCATGGCGTTCGGTATGCGACGGGTTGAGGTCGATCATCTCCAGGTGATCGTGCAGTGTTTCGAGAGCTGTTTCTCGCGATACTCCTGCGGGGAGCGGGGTAATGGTGGTGAACGTGGTTCTTTTGGACATGGCGACGGTGTTCTGTATTCTGTGCTCTGTGCTCTGTGCTCTGTGCTCTGTGCTCTGAATTGCGATGATGTTGGTGTGAGTTGGAAGAGGTTGCAAACGAACTCACATGCGTGATAGAGAGGACAAGCACGGCAGGATCACTACCAACTACCTATATACACGTAATCTGATGTGAGCGTTATCATCCGGAAGCTGAACTTTGAGGCTTGGCCTAGGCCCAATACACTGAAGCGATTCCAATCACCATGGCTGATATTTTAAGGCTGATCCGTCTGATGTAAATGTCAGCACTTGGCGGAGTAGTAAGAAAGTTTTGCTTTTGGTGTTATTAGTCAGCCCTTGCAAAATAAGATATTTCGTTACGTCCGTTTCGAAATATTGAGATTATTTTCTATTCACATTGGATTTATTAGATGGTTGATGGTTGAAGATTCGGATTCTTTCCAGTGCGCTTGGCAATTAGTGAGTTCTGGCGGGGTTGAAGTTGTCGAGAGCTTCAAGATCTCCCAGGTTCCGATTTAACCCTTCCTTTTAGTTGCACATGTCCGTACTGTATGCTGTTTGGAATACAGGCTGGTGGGATGGCTTATTCCAAGTGGGTTGCAATGCTTTCTCTTCCACAGACTACGTGCGGGGTTCAAAACTCCAATTTCGTGGCGCTCAGAAGTCTTTGTCTAGCCGCAAGTCTAGGAACGTCCTGAAATCAAGCTTCAATATTGTCCCACAACCACCGGAGACATTCACAGATATACTTTGGCTAGTTTCTAATTGAGTGGTTCTATTGCGATGCTACTATACTAGCTGTGTTTGATTGTTTGATTTCCCTGCAGCACTGACAACAATGTATGATCGGACTCCTGAAAGGATCCAAACCCTCCGTTATACTCCGTTCGTTTTTGTACCCAAGATCTACCCATACCTTTCTTACTTGCACTGCTTCTATTCAAGCTCTCACCGTGTCACATCCATTCAGTCTTCTTCCTTCAGTCCCATATAATGCATCGCAGCACGCGCACGAATCTGCCAGACCTGCGCAACGCCACACGCCAATTCCTCCAGCTGCCCAGCGTCTTTCAGCTGGTCCTTGTGCATGCAATGTCATATGACTATCTTGACTTCTTGCGCGCAACTCTTTTCGACATGCTGCTTTTCGCAAGACTCGCTTTCGTATTCTTCGACGCCGTTTGCTGCAATTCGTAACCGTTGCTGAGAGTTTATTCAGAGGGCTCGAGCACTGGGTGAGAGCATCAGACAATTGTCAATTCCTCGTCGGCTTTGCTGAAATTCGTGGCTGCTGACGGGTATATCTCCGAAGGCAGTAGAAGCTGCTCGTAATGCTGTTGCTTCAATATTAGAGCGTTTTTGAGGACGTGAGTTCATAATCAACTGACAGGGTGTCGAGGTGTCGGGAGGAATTCATACAACACGGTTACCAGCGAACGAAGGATTCAGAAAAGCAGCCCGCGTTTGAAATCCTACAATCGTATTCTCTACACTGCTGGGCTTGGAGAAATAGTTTATACGCCCATTTTATATTCCCAGCGCCTCTGATCTGCCGAATTCCACCTACAGACTACGGTACATCCGCGTACTTAACATGGCTTTCTCTTGGAGCGAACAAGTTGACTAGGTCAGTTAACTGCTGATGAAGCATATCTTAGGAGTGTCGATGTCTTTCGACTAATCAATTCCTTGTTCTGCGGCTTAAATACTTGGCTAAAGGCGCGGGTAAATTTCCTTTGGATTTACTCGTAGCTGTTTGAACAAGCAAAGGGGCAGGTTCTTGAAACTTTTGATACGGTTGTATCGTATTAGCAGAGCAAAGTGGAAAGAGAGGGCTGGCGGTTCTATGCTTGGGATTTGAGATGCCTTCTTCGCGGGGTAGTTAGAAGCTGACTGACTGGAGGTGCAGAGCTGGATAAATATTACTTTACACTTATTATCTCGCGCGGCAGTTTCAGAATTAGTAGAGCAAAGCAATCAATTCCCAGTCTATGATCCTACGAGCTTTAACGAGTATCAATCCCCAAGCCATTCATTTCCGTCATCGAAGTCGGAAGACCCATGAATACCACTCCTTCCAAATGCCTTCATCCTAACTCAAATGCATTCCTCTTGCATGTTTTTGGACCAACAATCCCAAGTCGAGGAGATATACCGTATAGTGATCGAATAACCCTAAATGTCGAAGATCAGGATTCAGGAGCTCTGCTGGACGTTTAAGTCTAATGGAATACGTCGACGGTATCATAAATCACTCCTTTTGCACTTGATAGACCTTTGGAGACTTGATACTTGGGCTTGAGCTGGGCTTCAAATCTCGCGAGGAAGATTAACGTCAAATGGGTTTGGAGCTCAACTGAAACTGTGTTAGTTGTGACCGCACGCACGAGCAGGGTTCCCAGGACATACCTATGACTTTGCCATGCACTGATATGCTATAAGTTTCATCCATCGCCACTGCCATTCAGAGAAAGTTGCCCACCACTTCAATTGCGCCTGTATCTCCAGCATTTTGCGAGAGCTCTCGAGGCCCTGTAACACCAGCAGAATGGATTGACTTGAGAATTATTCCCAATCGGCTGAGGAGCATTGCTATGGTTGTCTTTTTGTAGAGAGCGTGTGTTGATAAGCGTGATGTATCTTGATACTGCTGCGCAAGGAGAGAGTGTAAGAGTCCCCTGTTGGATGAGTTCTTTCCTCACGAATAAATTGCTGGCAGTCGAGTCAGCTATATTCATACGGGAGGGAGCTCTCAAGTTTCTTACTACTTTAGTTGCGCCTGAATCATCTGCCTTCTGTGGGAGCTCTTGAAGTATGGTACCGCCAGCAGGATTGCCACGACGAATGTTTGTTGGCGTTGTCGTGTAGAAAGGCAATGTGTGGTAGCCCGAGAACCGATTGGAAGTTGTTGATCTTCTGATATATTGTTGTTTGGCCTTGCTTTCAAAGAGATAACGGCTTTCTCTTTCAGACTCGCTCAACAAATCCGCCTCAAGGTGGTTTGACTGAAGACTGAAGATCCTAAAGCTTGAGTGGACTTCGTCTCTACAGTCCCTTCCAAGCTTCAGGGGCTTCTCATCTCAAACGATGTCTCGTGCTTGGACTTGGACTTGGGATCGAGCAAAGGAGAGTTATGAGCTTGGATTTGGCGGGGAAATGAGGAAGATTGTGGATTGGCTTGGGAAGCGGTTGAAGGGAATTCCTGTACATGGGTGATTCTGAGGGTAGATGATGGTCGAGTGGAAGTTGCGGCATTGGCGTTGAGATGTAGAAGCCTGGAAGAAGAATTAATTATAAAGCAGGAACATGAAAGGTATAAAGGTCTCAACTTACCGAAGAGATCTTCAGATGTCCAAGAAATATCAAAGGTAGGGTCTCCTTAAATACCGCTGGTCGAGCTGGATTTCAAGCAATGGCATTTGTGTTGAGAATGTCTCACAGACTCAAAGACGTTGGTTGAATCTACTGAGAAGATAAACTTATGTGCCCGCATGTTGATGATGGGGTGTGAGAACGCGGAGGCTTGGTGCGCTTGCTTATCTCGAGTCTCTCTAAACATGGCAGCCGTGAATTCATATTGAGGTTGGGGGCGACTGCGAAAACTTTCGAAATTAGCATGACCCCGAAAGTTCCTAGGAAAGAAGACTTACATGGCGATACGTGACTCTCTCGAGACATGTTGCTGCTGCTGGGACTGAC
>QGMG01000934.1:0-15066 GCA_007825325.1 Lachnellula cervina
ACCTCCACTACCATACCTTACCGATAAACTTTTGACCACATCCACATCCACATTTTCTAGTCTCTGGCTATCAGTTGAGTCACACTTTTCAGCACCTTCAATGGTAGGTACTGTACCGGCGACCGCCGCCAGCCGTCAGCCGTTAGCTTTTTGTACTGAGACTGAGACCTCTGTTGAAAACAAGTACAAGGCTAACTAACTGCACAGCCCCGTCCATAGCATACCGTCCCGCTCCCCTCCGGTCTCGCAGTGTACTAGTACTGCACTGTATTCTCCACTTCTTGAGGCTCATCTGACACAGAAAGCTGGGGTCATACACCCTCTTTCTTTTTGCATGGCGCCTTGTTTCCTGTTTGCATGCGCTAGAAGCATTCCTCTGCTTCTAGCTTGCTTGGCCTTGTTGTGTCAAGCACATGCTTCTCACTGCACATAAAATCAGATCCGACGTATCAGTGAACCAACCCAAGCCAATGCAACGACCCTTTGTTTTCGGACAGCGGTGACGATGGGAGATCGTGCTCACTCTTTTTCTTTCAAACTCCGCGGTTCTTTCCTCAAGTACCCATAAATGACGCCAGCCTTCTCAATGAGTAGTCAGATTTCGCAGAAACCCAAGTCGAATTGTTTCCCAAGGAAAGTCCTTGCTGGGTGTCTTTAAACTTCTATTCCCATACAGCTCTGATCCCGCCCGCTTGAAATAAATTCCGTCTGCTCCAAAAACTTTCGCAGTTGAGAGGCGATGGAAGCGCCCTGGGATCAACTACGTCGTCATCAACTGGCAATCGAGAGCTAGGCGACGTTTCATAGGGTAGGGAAGCTCTCACATGTACGCGTCGGGCGTAATGATGATTTGAATTTGAAAAGGATCGTTGTCAGGAGCAAAACATCTTCTGATGGCTTCTATATTCTGATCGATGGAGAGGGATTGCCAGAAAGATCTCCTCCTCCTTTGACTTACGCAGCTCTTTCATAGGAGAAGTAAAATTCGTAAGCTGTCAATGAAACCGGTACCTACGATCGAATATGTATCAAGCAAATACCTTGGGTACTTGCTAATAGGATGTCGGCAATGAAAGGATATGTTGCTAAGCGTGTTATGCCATATGTATCTGATACTGGAATTTCTCTTTTGAAAATTTGGACGGGGCGGTGGACGTTTTGGATCGTTTTCAGAACGATAATTCTTGCCTTGGTCTATGCCCCTGCAGCAAAGCTCAACGAATTTTTATCAACAGCACTGCCTCTTCTCCTTAAGCCGCCAGCTTTCCTCCTTCTCACCAGCTGATAGCCACGATCTAGCTCGGTCTCCACTGCACATCTTACCTTCAAGGCCCCCACAGCAGGCCACACACTTCTCTCCCCTCGCAGGATCCAGTAATCCAAACTTGCCTGAGTAGGTGTTTCAAGTAAACGTACAAAGTCCCCCACTGAAAGCTCGGGAACGAGCGTTACCGAAGCTGCTGGAATATGTTCATCTACTAGGAAACGTCTGATGGACAGAGGCAATAGGCCGAGACTGTCGAGCTGCTGGAGGCGATGATGGAGCTCCATTGTGAAGAGCCTCAGTACTCCACCTGTCAAAGACGTCCGTCCACCTCGGGTGTAAAAAGGTGAAGGTCCATGCATATCGCTTTGGAGAAAAGGGACGAGATATGGCCGAGCCTGGGAGACGATGAAGTGATTCACGTTGAAAAGCTCTGCAATTCTTGACAATGGTGAGTCTCTATCGGTATATGAAGCATGAGTCCAAGGTCGAAATGTTGTATCCAAGGCTGTCGACCAAGGGACAATATCACCAGAGGCATCCTTGCATTTCAGGGTAATCGAGCGGCCATAGAGTGACGGAGAAGACGCATTCGACGCTATGGCAGCAGACCAAATCAACTATGGAGATATTAGCCATTTTACTATACAGTAGATTGTTTGAGTAACTTACAACATTCGGCGCAGTCAGGTAATTCAGAAGGTTTGGGACTCCGCTTCTACCATTCGTCGCAACTGTAATATTGAGCACCCGTTTCGTCCTATTGTATGCCTCTTCGAAAGTCAGATCTCCAACGTTGTCGCGAACGCATGTCTCCAGCACGGTAAGATCCAAAAAGTACCCTTCTCTCCAGAATCTCCCAATTCTTCTGTTAAGAGTCTCCCACCAACCACTATGGGATATAGGGGAAGGATGTCCATTTCCCTGGGAAACGCCATACTTGCCCGCGAAGGCAGAGAGATCAATACTCTCACCCCTGAGCAATTTTGGCAATTCGTCTTCGGTATGTATGCCAACGAGCGCCGCAATCAAAGCTCCAGTGGCGGTCCCGGTAATTATCCTCGGCAAGAGCCCCCGCGCAAACAAAGCTTTCACCACTCCAAGATGGCACAACCCAAAGATTGAGCCACCTTGAAGAACGAGCGTGCTCCTCCCAAAAGCCTGCCTTGTATCATGCAACAAGTCCATCTTTACCTGGCTGCTAAACCCCGCAATTGCCCCACTGCCATCTGCCGACGGGGAAGTCGCTAGCTTGGCGACATCTGCAATAGCTTGAGCGACTTGTGTGATGTAGTCCTCAATCAACAGTTTCGTCCCAGCAAAAGCTCGATTGAATAGCCGCGGAGCTGAGATATTGCCTAGGTTTCGAACGAGGCCAGACCGCAGGAGGTTGACCAATTGCAAGATATCTCCTTCTTCCCGGGCAAGAATAATTGATTGGAGACGTTCGTGAATCAGTCTGTAGTCGTAGTGTTTCGAAGTTGGATTCTGGCGCCTACAAATATTTTAGCAGACAAATACTCATGTTTGCCTCACGGCGCTCACCATAAATCATTTCCCAACAGTACATCGAGCTGGAACGCGGCTTCTTCCCACTCGTCGTACGTTTTTGCATCCCGCAGGATGTCAGACCAGACTTGGACAGGCCTTTTCTTCATCAGCCATCTTAGGAATCTCTATAGCCAATAATTAACATCTTCAAACAAAGGGGGTTAGAGAGATATGGAGATATGAAGTTTCAACATACCCTCTGCCAGAAGAACAGGACATCGATGAGCATGACCCAGATTGCCGTCAGGATCCCCGCCATCGCGATTGAGAGAGATTAGAGCGATCCACTGGCAATAGCCTGCCGAGAATCATATTTGTAGGCTCAGTCAAGCTTCATGCCTCAAGCTCTTCGGTTGTTCGAGTTGGATGAAGCGGAGAAGCTGGAGAAGAGTGTATTTCCTGACATGTGACGCTGGAGAGCTTTCCCCGGATTTTCAGCATGCAGGGATCAAAGAATGGGGCAGCTTTAGGAGCATCTCAGGCGCAGGCGCCACAAAACCAAAATCATTTATTTGGCCAAGGCCAGGTTATGTTTACGTTGGCTAAGGTTTAGGAGAATCATTTAGTCAAGGCATTTATTTTATTGCACTATATAGCCGACCTCTTCTTTTGTGTCCTTCAGATCCGGCCTAATCCTACATCCCTAGTAAATTATTGCAAACCTGAACTATTCATCATCATCCTCGTCGTCCTCGATAACATTCCGTTTCCTGCCTCTACCTGCCGGGCCCTCACTCGCTACTGGAGCCGCAGGGGCCTCATCATCGTCTAGATCAGCCTCCGCATCAGCATCTGCATCACTTATCTCCTCTTGCCTCGATGGCTTTTGTTTCTTCGCCTTGGGTTCATCACTGTCATCGAGTATTTCTTCTTCCTCGTCATCGTCGCCCTCGGGTCCATCCTCGAGTTCCTCGTCGCTGTCAGCCAAGAAATCGTCCTCCTTATCATATTCGTCCTCTCTGCCCCGACCACGCGGAAGATCGTCGTCTGAATCGTAATCTGGGCGACGTCTCGGTCTCTTGACACCCGCGGATTTACGACCAGCGGGGGCTCTTCTACCACTACGACCTTCTAGATCATCCACCGTCAAACCACCAGCACGACCACGACCTGAAATTGAAGCTTTCTCCGCGCAGTCTCACGCCGACGTTGGGCCTTCATCCGTTCCTTCTCGGCCATCTCAGCTTGCTTTTTCTGTAGCTCGGGATCTTGTGTATTGGTAATGACTTCTGGCCCGTTCTTCTCGTCTCCTTTGTGATTGCCCCGGGCAGCGGCTGCCAAACTCTTCTGTAGCTTCTCCAAAGCATCATCTTCGATATCCTTGTTAGGTTTGACCGTATGCTGATTGGTCATATGGCCAAATAATACCAGCACTTGGGCTGACACAGAAGGTGAGGCTACATATGAATGTGAATCCATCACTTCTTGATAGATTTTGTTGTCTCGTGGTGGAGCCATCGGCTTGGTTGATAACTCGTAGTGTTGGTCTCCCACGCCAATTGTAGTGCTGCCATCGCTCCAACGATACACAACGGTGTTGCTTTCCAGCTCCCCCGTAGATCCATGTTTCCGATAGCGCATAGTAGAAGCTGATGTAGCATTGGCAGAGAAATTCGCAGATCGGGTCTCTGAGTGATGGTCAGATGTCGGGATGGTGAAGTTTTCCGGGATATAGGCTCGGGGCTCTATTCCAAGAAAATTAGGTAGGCGTAAGGTATTGAACTTGAATTGTCAGCGTGGTTCTGGGAGCTCTAAAAGTAGTGATCTACCTCTCCATCGAGAGGCTTCGGAAGAGGATGTCTCCATAAAGTTTTCTCCTCAATTCGAAGCTGCTCTTGATCATCTGACGCCTTGTAACGGGCTTCATCTTTCTGCGCCCTATCTTCTCTGTTCTCGTCGTCTCCAGAGTCGAGCTCCTCGTCACTCAATGCGCGAGGCTTTTCCACCGGAGGCTCGTCTTCGTCGTCGTCCCCAAATAAGTCATCTTCGAGCTCTGGCTCAGTATTTATGGGCTCTTCGTCAGAGGAAGCCATCACGAGCGCTTGCTAAGAATTCGATGGGCTGCTGGGGGTTTTTTGGAAAGATGTCTTGGGCATGGCGCAAGCGCGAAAGCGAGGATTGGAAAGAACAGTAGGTTCCCAGTTCCTACGCGACGGTTAAAGCGGCGTCTGCTATGTATAAAAGTGGCAAGAAAGAGCCTCACCTCACCGCCCGCATCCCGGGACTAGTCTAACTCCATTGAGGTCTCTTCAACTCCTATTCAATCAACCCTGTTCTCTAATCTCTATCCCCTCCACAACTTCAAATCGACATACAGTACGAAAAAGTCCCCGACGGTCAATGCAAAGGAACCATTCGACCCCGACCACATCGCCCTCAAAATGTCGAATCTATTCTCTGGAATGTGGGTATTACAGTTCTTCACGTGTTTAGAAGTCAGGGGCAGGGGGTTATCGACAGCCACAATGTCGCACCTCAAGCGGGTGGTTTAGAAGCATCGATGGGTATTCAAGTTATGCTTCTGGGGGATTGGCGCCTCCCCACCTCGGACAGCAATATGACCACCTCAGGGTTTGCATGTGAGTCTGAGATACCACTAGCTGTAGCTCAAAAGTTTGAGTTGTGTGGGTATCAAAGATTTGAGGGGTAATGAGCACCATTCACCAGATTTTGCAAATTCTGGAATCATGTTACATTGGATAGAGCTTCTGGTGTTCTTATTCTAGGGGGTTTTGCCTTCCCTACAAGCCTTTCTTTACAGTTCTCCTTGCTCGCTTCGCCTTTTAAACCCTCCTACTAACAGTTCCTCTTCTAGTAGTGGTCGCTTTCGCAGAAGCCCCGGGACGCCAAATGGAACTCAGCCAGCTTCACCAACAGGCGCCGCTCCAAGCGCAGGCGCAGGTGCAAGTGCAGGTACTTCCTCGATCCATAGCTCTTCATCTACCGCAAGTTTAGCACCAAGAGTTCCGCCACTTCCAAACTCGCCATCGCTCTCTCAGACAATGTCTATGAACGAACCAACTAACAGCCTTCCCAATTCGGATCCTCGTGATCCTCTTGCGCCCTACAATCTTCCTCGACCGAAACCTCTTTGGCTCAATGATATGTATGCTAAGCACATCGTCAAAGGCAATTTTATGACTTTATCGGCCCGGCCGAAGACTGTAGAGCAAGGCGAATGGATTGCTCATCAAGGTAACTCTTAGCGATCCCTTCCACTCCACATTTTGGCTAATATTCGACAAAGTTGTGGAGCATTACCGTAACCTGTGGAATTTTGTTCGTGTTATTCACGAGAAGGATGAAGACGGTAGCTCTATTTGCAACCCTCAAACCTGTCCTCGCATGTCGGCTGGCGTGTAAGTTTCCAGTATCCAAATCTTAAGAGACCTTCTAATCAGTCATTCCAGTAACCATTCATTCACATGGTTGAATTCCCGCAAGGAACCTGTTGAGGTGCCTGCTCAAGAGTACATTTCTCTCATGCAACGATGGATCTCGGGCAAGATCGATAACACCGCTCTCTTCCCAACTGACCCCGCTGGAGTCTCATTTGCACACAACCCTGGCAACCCTGGCATTGCTGGCGCGACTTATGCTTCAGGTGGCCTCGATACCCCTCACTCATCTACCCCGATCCCCGCCGGCCCAACGACCTTGAACGCCTCGCTATCGCAACTTGCTGGTCCTGGCGACTGGGTTGGCAAGAGCAGTGGATTCCCGATCGAGTTTGTCGAGGTTTGCCAGACCATTTTCCGCCAGATGTTCCGCGTCTATTCCCATCTTTATTGGGCACACTTTATCGACCCATTTTACCACCTCAGTCTGGAGAAGCCAATGAACAGCTGCTTCAGTCATTTCGTCCTCACCGCCACCGAAATCGAGATGTTGAAGCCCCAGGAGCTGGAGCCAATGCAACCATTGATCGACCTCTGGGCCGCCAATGGCACATTTCCCAAGGAGTCGAAGGCCTATGCATGCGCTAATGTTGAGGCTGGTAAACGCTTGCTATCGATTTCTGGTACTCAGTAGGCTATGGTTACGTGGACATGAATACTGGATTGATGAGCAATGAGCTGCGATTGATGCTGACCTTGAGATGGAGGTCTTTCTATGTATTGGACCTGATGATGGCCCGAATATTCTTGCATGGTTGTGAGCGTCATGGCATAGTGACGCAGGGATCTGTTTCTTCATGTGGCGTTTTCTGATTTCATCACATACGAGGACAGTTATGCTAAGGTGTAGATGATCACGAGAGGTTGCTATATTGGCCCATGAGTAAATGAAAGCATATCAACGAATTAGTGATCCATTTGTGCCATCAAGTACAAGCCCAAGTAAAGGAGTGGATGTATCAGTGAGCAAAATACCGGCCAATGCCTCTCCTTGCAACAGTGTTTAATGTCTTTCAATCCGTTCATTTTCATTCCTAGGCCGCAACCTCACTGATCTTGTACTCAACAACAGTGGGCTTCCCAGCCTCGACGACAAATCGACCACTGGCAACATAAATCTTCTGCTCAAGAGCCCTCAACTCATCACTTCCAGTCTCGAAGATCACATGCGTAACTACATGCACAAATCAGTCCAAACCCCTATACCTTCAACCCGCTCTGGCACAGCTAAATTTCCTATAGATGTTTCGAGGCATTGAAGGAAGGGTCAACTCAACTTACCGACATTCCCAAAATCCGTCGATTTCGCATCCGCCGCACCCGCAAGCACGGCACCGATAGCAGGTGTAACCGTGATGATACCGCTATACTTGTAGCTAATCACCGCTCCACTCTTATCTTTCAAGATAGAGTTTACATCGAGACGCTATCTTTTTCATCAGCCAGCCTCCCATCCCACAATTCCTTTAATGTAATAAGAAAAAGCTGAAACGAAAAAGGAAAAAGGAAAAAGGAGGAATCGATCATGATTCAACGTACGAGATGCTTCCCAGAAGGATCCTGACGGATGAAGTCAGAGCCATGAGCGAATACGGCGTCGACTTTGATGGGGTAGTTGGCTTCGGAGCGGAGGTAGGAGTTGGTTGATGCAAAGGGGGCGATGGTTAGAGGTGCGCCCGTAGAGACGTTTCCGACGGCGATAGGGGCGTCGAGAACGATCTACGGACTTATTAGGTGGTATAAGAAGAATTGAAGTATGAAAATACTCTGTAGGGTAAGGAGAGTAGCAAAGAAGGGGAAGTGAGACGAGGCGAGGCTTACGTGCGTGGTGAAAGCAGGTACTAACTTGGGTAAGCCGGACATCTTGGGGTGAAGTTTCAATTGGATTGTTTGATTTTATTTTGAGTCCAGCGTGAACTAGAGTTGGAGAGGAAAGAAATCGAGAGACTGGTATTCGGATTTCAAAAATGTGGTCGAGCACGAAAGCGTCTCGTGGCCAATTTAAGATGTTTCTTGTGCGCCTCCCTCCTGCCGCTCCTCTGCAACATGTCAATACCCCGCCTCTAGCCTCCGGTCTGCCGCACAACTTCACGGAGCTGGATTCTAGACTTGGAAGACAGACATTATTTAGCTCTTATCACGGAAGAGTATTGGGTTTTGGATAGTGTAAAAGTAGCGCCATAGACAGACAGCCTTGTTCCAAAAATCTGCAGTTCGTTGCTAAGGAACACACAAGACAAAACTGCTGAACCGAACACATGGGGATTATGAAACTTTTGTTTGATATCTTGTCTCCTTTTGATCGCCAAACACCTACAATGATCTAGCAATGGTATCGCATCCGTAATCAACACATCTAACACCACAGCCGACAAGTACCATCCGCACCCGCGCTTACACACCACGGTTCTCTTGGATGCCAATCTATGTCTAGCACACCCAAGTTGCTCTTTACTCGATGCCCTTTGAGTACTTTCACTGGCACGATCTGCGCATTTTCCATCATATCACTCACAACTTTTCCATGGAAGATCTGCAAGCTACCATCATCACTGGCATCTGCGAACAATGGGAAGCCTCCCTTGTGATACTTGACCGCTCGAATGGCTTTCTGGTGGAATCTCATAGTCTTATACGGCCTCGTTGAAAGATCAAGATCGTGCCATAAGAGTCGGCGATCGTAGGATCCCACAATGAGATTGTCTCCTCCCGGATGGATGTCAAACGACGATATCCAACGAGCACCTGGTTGGATGATCTTGACTAGTTCTTGTTTTTGTAAGTCGTAACTTCTAATCGTGCGCTGTGTGGCGACGAAGAAAAGAGGTCGAGAGGGATGGAACTGCACTGTTTGTGCAATACCTGGGAGGCGTCGGAAAGGAATTTGGGTGAGGTGTTTTGAGAGTGTGTGGATTGCAACGGCGCTTTTCTGGGCGGTTGGTGATACAGTGGAGAAAAAATCACCACGGCGGTGCCAGCTGATGACCTTGACCGTAGTTCGTAGGGTAATCTTGATGAGAACTCCTTCGTCTTCAAGACGAGAACCCGGACGAGCCCATTTTGCAACAGGTTCTTTCCTGGCCCCATTAGCAGTGAGAGCTTGTGTCGCATTTGTCGCATGGCCGAAGCCTTTGTCTAGAAGCTCTCGACTTGCTGCATCAGTTTCAGGGTCGACGATTGGAGGTACGAGGAGGTAGACATCTTCTCCAGCAGCCGCTGACAGTATGACAGCATCTCTACCTGGTCGCCACCTCACAACATTGACACCTTCATCATCGCCAATCTTTGCGCTCCATATCTGTTTACCGGTCAAGAGTTCCCAAACACGTACGGTGCCATCATCACCACCACTAGCAAGCCAAACCCCCGAAGGATCAATTGCCAAACTTCTAACTCGACCCTCATGACCGCGGAACAGAGTAGAGCATACTGTTGGGAATGGCTTAAGCTCCTCTGGTCTTGGTAGTTTAGGAAGCAGTGATGCGGGGTCTATGTTGAGTCGGTTCTTGCGAACACGAGGAGCCAAGTATAAGTCCAAGGATCGTTCGAATCGTTCATTGATGAACTTTTCGTACCCCGGAACCTTTCGTAATGAGCCATATGAAGTTGGTAAGTATTCTTTTTCGCGATCTTCGGGATCAGCAGTCTCCCACGCCTGTTTCTCTGCCTTTGTGGGCAGGTACTCTGGGGGTGGATTATAGCTCAAATCGTATCCTGGTGGCGCTATCTTTGGGGCTGGGATGTTCATGATATGATCTGGACGAGGCACTTCATCTTGCCAAATGTCATAATGTGTTTCTTCCTCTTCCTCTTGTCGTTCTCCAGGGGGTCGGTAAGGCATAATCCTCCCTTCCCTAATAGCCCGCACAATCTTCATTACTCTCTTCGCCTCATGCTTTGAAGGAAGGAACCTCCGCTTGGGCTCCGGAGCAGCACTTAAAGGCATAATTTCCTCAATGCCAGTGAAATACTCAACGGTTGCCTGAAGTAATTAGCATTCATCCACATGACTATTCCTCGTGGGTTCAGTCTTACAGGATACGGATCATAACCCTCTTCCGGCATCTCGTTTGTCTGTATCCTCCGAAGAATTTCCAATTCATCTTGGCTCAGATTGAGAGGCTTGCCAGTGGCAGGATCAGTAAGGCCAGTCCACCCTTTGGGAATATCTATGCTGTCCAATAGCGCATCCAGGGCTTCTCCCTTTGCCGGCCGCATGATTTTCTTGCCATTAATATCGTAACCAATGTGGGGATACGAATCGTAGAACGACAAGGGAATATCCCCAATCGTATTTGTTGTAATAGGCGCATCAGAGTCGTCGGAGTCATAGACCGGGTCTATCTCCTCATAGACGTATCTCTCCCCTCCATTCGCATCGGTAGTAACTGTGTAGTTTGGCTTCTCTTCTTCCTCGTCGGGTAATGGCTTCTCGCGCAAAGCGACGACTGCAGTCTTCGTGCCATTGCTCTTGACTAAACCTCCAATTGGCTCTTCTGATTCGCTACCACTATCCTCAGAGGGGATCTCGTCGCTATCCAGGGCCTCAAGCGCATCCAATTCTGGCTCTTCCTCATCGCTCTCTTCCTCTGCATTGCTCTCCTCGTCTGAATCTTCACTCTCGCTCTGGGACAAGATGCCCTCTAGTAATCCGTCTCCAAACTCGGCCTCTGATTCGATGTCCGTTTCCAAAGTCTCATTGTGTTCGGCCGGGACAGATTTACGTTTTCGATCAATGGCAGAGGGAGCCATCGTGGGAATATTTTGGGAGGTGGGGTCGAGGATGAGAGGAGGGGAGGCTCGATGGATGTCTCAATTTCTTCAAAATTATTTTTTATCTGCACTTAAGCTTATCGTCTAGCGCAATCCGGAAAGAAGACCCTCTCCACCCTGTAAACGCGCTTCTAGGCTAGGCGCTCTATATGGAATGAACCAGGCGCGATGTTGCATCTGCCACAACATCATCGACCCCAAAACAAATCACAGAACCGCAATCCTTCGACAAGCGACCACGTATACGTATAATCTAGTAGCCGTATACACAATCAGCACTTACCGTACCCAACTCGTTACCTTTTACTACCCCAGCGAGAAACAGATCGCTCTGAGCCCAATTGGAACCTACTGTATTGTTCATAGACTTACCTCCTCAGTTTGGTTAAGGAACACATCCAACCGCATGCCTAAAAAGTCATCATTCGACCCTTTCCTCACTTCGCTCAATTTAGACCCACAAGCCCTAGGCTACACGGGTAGGATAATGTCTACGCCTCAAAGGAAAGAGAAGCATCGCGCTTGCGATGAGTGCAGTAAGTTCAGTGCTATGCCACTCTCTATGGTTCTGTTCACTGATCGAATCAGGGACTCGAAAGCTTGCATGTTCTAAGGACTCCGATGGTTGCGAGCGCTGTAAACGCGAGGCAATCATATGCCATTATTCTGAGCAAAAGCCTATGGGACGGCCACGAAAGAGACAATTTATAGAGACAACGAACGACAACCCTCCATCAAATCCTTCCTTAGAGCTGCTTGAACCCGGGCAACTGCCATTAGTAGTCAATGACTACGGCTACCCCAGCGACGCCGCCATAGCCCAACCATTTTACATGGATGCACAGTCAGGGTTTGAAATGCCAGAAGCTGCTATAAAAGCAACCGTGGATGTTGGCAGTGGTGGACACGGAGAACCTTTTCACTTTGGGGAGCGAATGAATTATGGGAATATCAATTTCGATTCCACTATGGATGAAGCCATTGATCCAATTCTTGATCAGCCGCCGGCATTATCATCAGGCTCAAACCCTTCAGCCTCCGACGCCGGGAGTAGCCCATCCCAGAACCAAACACCATTAGCGCCTTGCAGCTGTCTAGCATCCATGTATCTTGCGTTGGCGTCTCTTCAACAACTCCCAACGGATATTGTGCTGGCCTTGAAAACGGTTCGTCAGGCGGCAATGACAGCTTCGTCAACGGTCTGGTGTCCACAGTGCGGGTCCGTTATGATTGAAAAGCCCAAACCTCCTATCGAAGCTTTCCAGAATACCATGTTATTGGGGACTCTTATTCCCGTCATAGCCAATGGTTATAAACGACTGTTAGATATGATCGACGTAGAAACAGATGCGGCGGTGACCTTGGGTCAAACGAAAACCTTCAGGTTTCATGATTACGGAGGTTTATGTGGAATTCAATCGTCAATAAATGAAACCATGGCTTGTATTGAGAAGGAGATGATGTTCAACACCGTCGAAATGCCACCTGTACAATGGCGTACAACAGTGAGAGCGTTGCTTCGTGTTGATATCTACGGACACGACCTGCCTGCCTTCAAGCACAGAGGGTTGAAGGCTTTGATTACGGAAATAGAGGAGCGTCAAAGGGCTCGCCATGTGTGGCTGGAACATCACCGAGACCCTGGCCTAGTGGGCGAGAAAGATCCTTGTTCGGGAGAGAATACTCAGTATGTATTTGGGACCGAGCCCTTTTCTTTTCAATGTGCCTGGAGAGTTCCAAAGTGTCTACTTGATTTTCGAGTTATGTCTTTGAAGCCCTTGTCTCTTAACGTTAGCAAAATCCTGCTCTCGCTCTTGCAACATATTCAAAGAATCATTACTAATCACCAATCATCTACAGTGCTTGTCTCCAAATTCTGGAAATGGCGAGGCACGCTATAGACCAGTTAGTTATTGCATAAATGCGAATGTTTCTGTCAACAGCAATGAATGAGGGCTTTTGATTCGAGGCGTGAATTGTCTGCCCCCCTTATCGCTTGCGCATAATCATAGAGGGCGTACTATGATATCCCCACAAGATGAACCATGCGGGAAGGCCAGTCATAACTGCATGCCTGGTAATTCTGAGTCGAGCTAGTTCGACTCCGCCCGAAGCTGGATTTTATGCCAGTGTTCCACACTCTGACCAAATTCAAGGCGGATTTGCTTGAGACCTAGGGTATTCGGGTTCCCTGAATTGGTAGACCTTCTTACATCAACTCTCCATACGAAATGGCTCCGCGTCCAGCATGAGGCTCAAGTCTTTCAAATAACTCAGAAGTCCGAATCACTTTTCAAGCAGTTAGTAAAGTTGCTAAGACAAGAACCTGTCTTTACGAATTATTCGTAGACTGTTACTTGAAGTCAAGATGCTTACACGAGTACGACTTTCCCGCTTTTTTCAGAGTAGCACTTGTTACCTAGTGCGTTATGCGTATCTGCATTGAATGGATTGAGACTTGAGCTTGCTGAATAACTGCTCAGATGATTAGCATCATATCTCATCGTTCGCTTGCTTTTACATACAGGCCAGGGCCTTCATGCACCTGCTAAATGTTATATCCACAGGCTGCTGGTGTTTGAATTGAACGTAGTGATAGTGATGTGGGATGCATATGGAAAATTGCCAGATTGATACAGTCTACTATGGTCACGTGAGCTTAAGTATTGATCTAGGACATACTGACATCCCCTGGTGGCATCAGCTACAAATTTTGGGGTATAATGTAATGTTGGAGCATTAGAATCATGGGTCTGTTTAAGTCAAAGAATGATCGATGAGCAATTTCCGGAACTTTCGCTAGGCAATGAACAGAAGAGTTATACTGAAATTACCAGATAATTGTTCAGTGGTCCTATATTCAAACCTTTAAACTTTCTAAACTGCCCACTACGTATTCCATCAATTGACCAGCTTCTTGGCCCGTCAAATCTTCTTTCGCAAACAGACAACGCTCTACCACTTCTTTATACAACCTTCCAGTCTTGCTGCTCAAATTCGGTACAAGATTTTGAACAACAATTTTGTCCTTAAATCTTTCTGCCGAGTAGTGAGGCTTATGATATGTCTGCAGAACCTTCCACAGTCCGATTTCGAGAAGTACTAGCCCTAGGCTATATATGTCATAGCTTTTACAATATGGCTTTCTTGACATCCCGTTCAGAGAGTTGGGATGGCGGTGGAGGGCCGAGGCGGCGGGGTTCTTGGAGGCCACTGACATTTCTCCCATGCTGTCTGGTCTTGATGCATCGAATCCTAGCAGAAAGGGGGAGGAGATATCGGGAATGCTCGCTGCTACGGCAGTAGACCTTGTGGCAGACGCAGAGAAAGTGGAAGGGAAGAATAAAATATTTGAAGTACACAAGGATTTGTGGAGCCAGTCGAGGGAATGCAATGACCACAAGGCGATCGCCAATGTATGTGCAAGCTTAAAGCGGTCTCCTAGATCCGGAGTTCTGAGATCGGTACTCGATATCAGGGTGTTGAGATTCGAGGAGGATGACGATGGTGCTTTGTAGACCAAGCCGTAACGACTCGTCGTGCTCTCATCCGTGTATCCGATGCAGTCGAGCGTGTGCAGGTCCGGATGCCGGTGGGATGAGCTATGAATCATCCTCGCCAGATCATCAATCCTCCTCACATGGTTCAGTCTCGCATCCAAATCCTCCTTGTCGTATGATACCCATTCAACCAGCACCTCTTCTGGCCCCGTCGTCGACGGATTCTTATACGCCCCATGGCTGCGACTCGCCACCGCATTGGAATCCGCAATGCTCAAATCCGTCCTTTGGATCTTGAGCGCATACGTAGGTTTGAAGCCTTTCGTTGGCTTCTGATCCAAATTAATCCTCAACTGCTTCAAACTCGCGGAAGAACTAAGCTGCGGGTAAACACCACTACTCGCCTTCTCCAACAGATCAAGTTGTCCCAAGTCCCTCTCCGCACCCTGAAGCAATTCATTCCGCCACGTTCTCTGCAGCGTCTCTAATCTTGCTGGTGGGAAAAGCTGTTCAAGCCCATCATTATAATCTTTCAAGTCCCCCAATAAAATAGTAAACTTCTCCTTATCAGCCACCACCC
>QGMG01000935.1:0-15047 GCA_007825325.1 Lachnellula cervina
GACGAGGCTGGGGTTGGCGATTAGTGCCGAGGCGTATGTTAGGGATACGCTGGTTACGGTGTCTCATCCGGCTGGGACGTGTAGCATGTTGCCTAAGCATCTGGGGGGCGTGGTGGGTGTGGACTTGAAGGTCTATGGGGTGTCGAATTTGAGGATCGTGGATGCTAGCATTATGCCGGTTTTGCCGGCGACGCATACGCAGAGTACTGTTTATGCAGTCGCGGAAAAGGTGAGTTTTTTATTCGGAACCCGTGACTTTCTTTTTGAGGTTTTATAAGAGACTAATGTTTTCTTCTTTTCAAATAGGCTGCGTGCTTGATCAACCCCTCATTGAACAATTGTTAAACCTTTATCTAAGGACATTTGTAATTCCATAGCTTGTCTTATGAAGGCCTAGGTCATACTGTACTAAAGGCTATACGTGACTTTCGTAGTATGGAAATAATATTTTTTGAAAAGAAAATAATTTCAACTAAACTGACAAATTGGAAACACTTTAGAAATCACGAATAATATAAACAATAATGAGGACTATAGTCACACGACTATAAACTGAATTTTTGCTACACGTAATCGGGTTCGAAAACAAAATCCCAGCTTCTCAAACACACTTGATTAGAGATCTTTACTCCAAGAATCTATCCCTAGATTCCAAAGAGACGGCTCGCTTCCTCCAAAGCGGATTTATCAGGCATGCCTATATTATTCAAGTCAGACACAGCCGTTCAGTCAAAAGGAAGGGTGCACGTGACATACACAACAAACATCTCTCCTCGCAGTTAGTACCGCCACCGCTCTTCCCGCCCTTGCAGGAGCATGTCACTTTATTCCCATTGGCGCTGCACGTCGGCGTCTGCTCCGAGAGTTCACAGAACTCTTTGCAGTCATCTGCATCCTCCTTCTCGCAGTCGGAATTGGAGGTTGAGAATGACGGGGCTGTGGTTATGGTATGGTTAGTAGTTATAAGCAGTTTGATTGGATTGGTGGATCCTAAGATAAGATAAGAGGTTGTGTACTATACATACCTTTGTAGCTGTTTGCCTTTGCATCAGTCTCGGTCAAAACAGACATCTGCTCGTGAGCTGGAGCTGGAACTGCTATCGCGTGAGTGATTATTCGCAGCCAAGCAAGTCAAATCTCGAGCCAGGAGCTACTGGCAGCTTCTTACCATTGCTAAGCGTCAGCGCCGATGCCAGTCCCAACAGGGCCGAAAGAGTTAAGGCGGACTTGATGAACAACATATTGGGAAGATGGTGTATTGTTTGGTATTTGATGTGTTGTGTGAGAGTTGAAGAGGGTTGGAGAGTGTGGCTTCAGTCTTATCATGAGGTTGAAATGTAGGCGACGGTCTGATGACGCTTGTGTCTCAGCTAAGCTCATGTAGCGTGTCACGAGATGCTGGAATGGACCTCGGTAGGTCATGGGATTTCGATATTGTCTTATCTTACATGATGTTTGAATAATGTTTTTACGGTGGGATTACAGATTGGATCAAATATACTATACCTAAATATGTAGGTAAGGTAGAGTTCTGGCGCACATTTCCCACCTGGGAGTTGTGGAGGTTGGGATGCGATCACATGATTGGCGTAACCCGAGTCAGCTTAGAGCTTGCTAAGGCTATCCCGCCCCCGCCTGGAGAAATCAGGGGTAACCAATCAGATCACCGCAACCCAAACCGCAAAGCCAGATCAAAGTAGACTTCTCCTCACGCTCTTCGCCATCTATTGAAGATGCGGCAGATATCTGGCTTTCACTCGATCTTAAAGTCCTACTCCACCAAATCCTTCCTCTCCTGACCACGCATAATTCCATTTATTTTACATTCCTTAGATTAAGCATAACTAGAACCTGAAATATAACCATGAAAGACCTGTACGAGAGCAATTGACGCGTATTATAGGAATGTCGATACTAAAAGTTTGATATTTGAAGAGATATTTCCAGATTCGAAATCTTCTCAAGAGGCTCCTTGGTATATATAGTACACTCGTAAGTCATAACCGCTTTTTAAAAACGCCACGCGAAAAGTTGCTTTCAACACCAGGTATTCAAAATTGGATAACACGAGAAGAGGAAACCTAGGCACCGCCACTCGACGTAATCGGATGAGCACCGTTGCTCATATCCGTCACGTTTGGCGTGTGCTGGACCCGGGCGCCCTCCTCGTGGAAAACGCCCCCTTGACCAGCCTCATTGACCTTCTTAACCTTGCGCCCTCTGCGCTCCAACTTCATCGCATCCGTGTTAAGGATACTTCCCAGATCCCTCTTCGTCTCATCATCAAACTGGAACTTCGCACTTTTCCACGGCGACACACGAATAAGGTACATAGCATCGACTTCCTCAAGCGTCCTCCCGCTTGACTCTATAAGCCAGTAGTAGGCCATGAAGGCCGCGAAAAGATTGCAACCCGCGAAGACGTAGCCGTACGAGAAGTTGATATCGTGAGTGATGAATGGTGTGAAGAAGGCGAGGAGGAAATTCCAGAGCCAATTTGAAGCGGTAGCGAGCCCCATTCCGACAGCACGGTAACGGTATGGGAATAGTTCTCCGATGGAAGCCCAGACAAGCGGGCCCCAAGTAGTGGCGAATCCGCAGATGAATAGACATGCAAACACGATCATGACCGTGCCGGATGTCTTGGCTGTGCTGGAGCCATCAGGTGAGCCTTTAAACACGAACTGGCCGACAGACGCGAAGACTAAGAAGCACATGCACTGCCATAGCCCGGCAATATACAGGGACTCGCGACGTCTGAATTTACGGGCCATGGCTACACCGACGAAGGTTGCGCCGACGTTGACGCCGCCGAGGATCATAGATGTAACGAAAGAGTTCTTGATGCCAACGCCGCTGAAGATAGAAGTACCATAGTAAAAAAAGTAATTGGCACCCGTCAGTTGCTGGAACATTTGCAATCCCATGGCGAGCATGATGCGGTAAAACATGCGCGGGCCCGTGATTGCTTCGTACCAAGCATGATCGCCCTTTGTAGCTTCCATGACCTTTTCGATCTCCTCAGCTTCGGATTGGATCATCGGATGCGTTGTTGGCTCGCCGTAGAATTTCGACATGGTTTCGATACCGCGTTCGGCACGTCCATGATTCCAATCAAAACGGGGAGTTTCGGGAAGAAACATAATTCCGATACCTAGGATAAGAGCCCAAATGAAGCCGACTCCCATGGGGATACGATAGGATCCTGTGTCGGTGCGTTTTTCGGTGCCAAAGTTGATGCAGTCTGCTGTGAAGATACCGATCGTGACGAAAAGTTGGTAACAGCTGCAAGAATGTTAGAGTGTCCCTTGCAAATGGCGTGGGTATAAGGCTTACGAGACGACGGCTCCTCGTACAGGCACCGGTGCAGTCTCAGTCATATACAAAGGTACCAAAACGGACAGTGCTCCAACCCCCAGACCTGCAGTCCATCGACCCATAGCAATTCCAACCCACATGCCTTGTCCAACAGCCTCCTGTACAACAACACCAATGCAGAATATGAGGCACCAGAATGGGATGGAGGGTCTTCGTCCGAATTGATTTGAGGCAGGACCTGCGATCAGAGCGCCTATCAAGGTACCGATTGACAGCTACTGCGGTTAGCATTCGTTTCGTGGATATTATTCTGCGCAACTTACAAGGCCGACAATTAATCCCGATCGGACATTACTAAACATATAACCAGAGGGGTGTGCAGTGAGGTCGGAAGTCGGCTGGCCAAATCTTTGTAGGAAAACCGGCATTTCCAGGAAACCACTGATTTGTCCAGTATCATAACCTGTGGTTGTCAAAATCAGCTCCCAGTGCCGGCGCAAATGATGAGGAATACGAACCAAAGATAAATCCTCCCATTGATACACAAAGCGTCATGATAACAGTGCGAATAGTCACAGTGGGAATTTTCCCCGTAATGAGACCTCCATTTCCCTTCTCACTCTCACTCACGTCTTTGGTAGCATCGTGGACGTCGACGGATTGAGAGGGAGAAGGTGCTGCAGGGGTAGCAGCATTGCCATCCGCAGCAGCAGCGTTCTTTTTGAATAGATTGAGTCGATTCATGTTGATGATTGACGGGAGAGAAGTGCAAAGGTGCAGAGGGGTGCCCAAGAGAGAAAGGGAAACCTGGGGACAAAGGGACAAGAGGGATAAGGCCGAGCTATATATTTACTTATGGAGCAGAATGGGAGTGATGGTCCTAGTGTCAGACGCCAACGCCAACCTGCTTATACTGGAGAATACTGGAGAACAGCTAAGCGGCGGGCCGACTAGAGTACCGTATCGTGAGATGTGATGAGATGTGTGTAGAAGTGAAGTACCGTACCTACCTAGGTACACTCTCAAAGTACTCGTACAGTACACAAACAAAGAGCGCGGCCCGTCTGTGGTGAACCTAGGCCCCTGACTCGTAAACGCCACCAAAGTTGACGGGGCAGAAGAGCAAAGTGGGATGAATAGCCTCATGATGGAGAAGAAATTCTATCCCGAGTCTCACGAATTATTCTCTCCCAGCGGCAGCCCGGATTGTGAGTACGGTACAGTACTGGGTCTGGCATGGATGATGGATGATGGATGATGGCTCGTACGATTGTGGACCTGCCATTCTTGGTGCTGAAAGAGTGACGTAGTTAAGAGTTTTTTCAGTGGGGCTTTGAAGCCGGACTTTCCCCGTTCAGCCTCAAGCTGTCCCCACACGTGACTCTCCCCACCTTTTCTCTCCCTCTAGCCAATGCTTGTTTCGCCGGCTTGCCGACAAAATCGGGTCTTCCGTAAATCTGAATTTGCCCATGTATGGAAAACGGTCGTTTCTCGGTGACATTTGCTAAGACGCGTTTCGAAGTACTCCGTAAATCTCCGTGGGGTTGATCTTGTTGACTCGGGCATACTCCACACGAATTATGGGGATTTCTCTCCATCCGGAGCTGAATGTGGGAGAAGCGTGGGAGAAGCGTGGGTACAGTACAGTAGTAGTAGCTGGGGTCGATGACGTTGGAACTGGGAAGCGGAGGACCTCTTCTCTTCGGCTTTGACGGGCTTCACTCCATGTCACACGACAAAGCAAAAAGAGCTTTCCCCGAGAGGAATTCGAGACTCGAGACCAAGTCAAAGGTTTCTATGATCCTATGAGAGAAGTGTAAACGCCAATACTATCGTGCTTAATTGACGCATCTATTCCCATGTAGAGAACTATAGCCTTTGGCGTTTGTTCTTGATACATTTACCATTTCAGCCAGATCTAAAAATATGTCGCCAGTCTCGTCATGTCATGAACTTCTAGTGCTCGATAATGACCGAGTAGGATGCGGGGACAAAAGATAAGGAGCGTCTTCCACTTCGAATCGGGAGATTGAGAATGGCCAAAAAGAAGTTGCGGTAGGTAAACACAAGCAAGGAAACTATCAATAGAGTGACTGACTGCTCAATAAGATGATGTCTTGGGTTGTTCCTTCCACCAACTGTGCAAGTCCTGACACGAGTACTGACAAGAACCAACATCTGGAGAAACATCCATCACGGAGTCCTGTTGCCTCCTTTTCTTTCCACCAGCTCAACAGATTCAGGAAGAATTTCAACGTCAACAACCGGTGACGGTCGGCGTGCGTTGGCAGCGTTGCAGTCTATCAGGTTTCCTCCGTATCGCTGAATCGCAAAAAACTTTGGTAGCTGCAACAATTCTTCTACTGGAAGATGCAAATAAAGGAAGCGTTGGAGAGAAGATACCGGTATCCGATGAAAGTTTCCAGATACAAAAGCAGAAAACCAACTTCCACCACTGGCCTTGAATGCCCCGGAGCCGGAAAAACACAGCCCTTCTCGTCACAAGACAAAGTCCAAAGCTATTGCCAGACTTGAAACAAATCTCTTCCAGGTTGAAACATATATATATTCCCGGCTTATTATTATGGCACGAGAGAAACATGCCAACGTCACGAAACATCCACAAGGAGTTAATCCTTCAGCGCAGACTGGAGCGATCCTCTGACATTCTTCTCCATGGAGAATTATGCAAAATGGCGTGCAGATGTTGGTAATCCTGCAATACAGTACGACTGGCGGCTGTAGCCTTTTCCCCGACAACAGGCTGATATACTACTGGATGTGCATTGAACCTTAAATCTTCCGCTTAGATTTCCTAATATCTGGTGCATGGAAATGCTAGTTGTGTTTGAAGGCGCAGGAATAGGGCAAATTCCATGCAATATGTGATACAGTCCTCTATGGGATACATCACCAGGATCAAAGAACTCAAGGCAAAACAGTGGTATTGATGAAGAATATAATAGAATGCCGTTTTGATGAGTCCGCCGTTGCTATAGCTTCATGCTGTAAGTGTTATAACTTAAAAGGCAGGGATAGAGGAATAGAGGAATACTCCGTAGAAGAAAATGCTCCAATTGGTCATACCCTCCCTATTGGTGGAAGTTTTGACCCCTCGGTACATGTGCTCGCCCGCCTTCTCCCCCACAATAATAATGGGGATTTGGAGGTCCCCACTTGCCCCAAAACATCACCACAATAATCCTCATCAACTGGGCGCAGCCACGCAGCCAATTCTGTCAACGATCTAGATCGTCCCTCTGCCATATTCTTACTCCTCGTCGGTGGAACAATCACCACCGAGAAGCCTATCCTCCTCTTCTCCTCCTCTCCTAATCTGGTTTTATTTTCCCCCCTTACCCCCCAATCCCTGATTGTCCGGATACACTGGAAGAATAGAAACACCAATCCAGTCCAGGCCTGCACCCAGCACGTTTCCCTTTGCAGCCTGTCCCAGCCTCGCGTTCCTCGAATAGAAAGAAGAGCCCCGGCGGAATTCCAATGTGTTTCCTGCCGGTGCCTGCGCGACCACGATCTGCAGGAGATTCGCGACACCCTGCGCTGCTTGCTTCAACAACACTCCAACAAAGCTTCGTGTCCGCCGCCGCCTCCGACAATCCGACTACGCATGTCTACCACTGGACCCGCTCCATGGGATCACGGGCTCTCATGTACGATAGCAGTCTCGAGTGTGAGACAGATTCCACCCTGACGATACGTGCGGAAGGAAGGTATTACCATCCGAGATACCAGTAGTAGTTGTTTATATTCGTCGCCGTGCATATATAACAGCTACAGCTTTTGCGCCTCAGCCCACGGATAAGCAAGACCAAATTCTCCGAGAATAGAAGAGCTGCTGCACTGTAACGCGAAAGGGCTCGTGGCCCTCATCCCCCCACTAGTTCCATATTCGAAGGCTCCCCCACCTACAACCTCTTCGAGACCTCTAGAGACCAGCGCTACCTCTCAACTTTCCAGGTCGCAAGTACCTTTCTACACATGGCGACCAAGCAACTCCAATCTGCGCCGACGCCTGCTCGACCAAAAAGCACGAATGGGGTTATCAATACCACAAAAGCTGGCACCGGCGACACTCGCGTAGTGGTCATTATATACGGGCAGGATCAAGAGAAAATTGTGTCTGTCTTTGCGGATGTGCTGGGGAAACCGTACCGGATAGCCTCGAGCTTTTCTGCGGTAGGAAGTGAGGATCATGGGACGGTAATAGGGATGGCGACCAGCCACGCCAAGGTTGATATTGGGTCCCGGAATAAGATGCTTATGGTCGCCATAAACGCGCACTGTGTGCACTTGGGAATGCCTCCAGACGTTGACCTGTCGGCTGCTTCAGATTACGAATTCTTATATACAGAGACACCATTTTTCCGGAGAGACCTTTCGCGCTTTATTGCATTTACACTCGGGCAGATCAGTCACCATGAAGCTCTAATCACCAAACAAAGAACATATTTCATATCTACAACATTTCCAGATGTACGGACGGCACTTTCGAATTTGGATATCCTTTCCGTTGGGTCAGATGCGGTAGAGATTCGAGTAGACTTGTTGAAAGAGCCACTATCGGATGGTACGTTCGGTGCTGTGCCTAGCTTGAGCTATGTGGGAGAGCAAGTCATGCTTTTACGGCAAAGGACGAGCTCCCTATAATTTTTACCACCAGATGTACTCGCGAAAATGGACGTTTCCCAATGGATAATCCAAATCTGTACTACGAGTACCTCTACCGAGCGATACAATGGGGTTGTGAGTACATCGACGTTGAGGTCTGGCTTCCGGAAGATATTCGGCGGCGTCTGTATGAGCAGAGGGGGAACAGTCGTATCATTTCGGCCTTTCATGATTTCTCCGGGACGTTCAAATGGCCTTCGCCGCAAGCGCAACAGATCTTTGATGAGTCTCGTAAGTACGGAGACATAGTAAAGATGATCACCATCATCAGCTCTATGTCCGAGAACTATGAGTTGGAATATTTCAGGTCTCAAATCAAAGCGAACAATCCAGATGGGCCCCCTTTATCCGCTGTCAACATGGGTCAACTGGGCCAGTTATCCCGTGCTCTCAACACCGTCTTCTCGCCTATAACCCATCCCCTACTCCCCATCGTTGCAGCACCAGGCCAATTATCAGCCGCTGAGATCAACGGTGCACTGAGTACGATGGGTCAGCTCCCCAAGAAGAACATCTACGCCATCGGGTCCTTTCGCTCCACACCCCAAGCGACCTTCTTCGAGAAGTGTTTCAATGAGCTCGGTCTCCCCCATAACTTCGCTAGCGTAGACAGAGGGGTAAAAGGCTCCGTAGAAGCCTTCTGCCTGCAACCCAATTTCGGTGGCGCCTACATCAACCCGCCCCTCCACTCCAACCAGCCCTACATCCCCATCCTTTCGGACGCAGCGCGCACCATCGGCGCCGTCGATACAATTGTAGTCCGCGGTGAAGGCGCATCATGTTCTTTTGTTGGCGACAACGCTACCTGGAAAGGCATTCGTGCGACCTTAACCCGTGATTTTGCACCTTCGGCTTACAAAGACCGCGCAGCCATCATCCTGTCCAGCTCCGGCGAAGACGCCGCGACCATCATCTTCGCTCTGAGAAGTCTTAATATCGGCAAAATCTACACAGTGGGTTTCAAAGCACAAGGACCCCTCGCATCGGGCGTCGAACCTTTTACATCCATCGAAAGCGTACAGCGCGTCGACCAGCCCTTCGCCATCGTCTCGGCCTTGCCCCCGGAAAAATCCCATCTCGTCCAACCTCTCCTCCGCCACTTTTCTTCCAGCGGCCGACTAACGCCCACCAGACACGTAGCTGGGATTGGGGGTAAAGGCAAGGTATTCGTGGATTTGGCCAATGGGCCAAGGAAAGGGGATCCGATTGCGGTAGCGGAACAGAGTGGGTGGACTGCGTATGGGGTTGCGGATACGAGTGCGTTTACGACGGTGGAGACATTGCGGTTGCTGGTGGGGCAGAATGTGCCGTATAGTTTCGTGAGGTTGGCGAGTGGGAGGGGGCTTTATTGAGGTGATGAAAGGAAGATTTGCATTGGTGGTTGCATTTTGAAATGGCGGTGCAAGCTTGATTCGGTGCACTGTATTGGCGTCTTGTGATGTAGGGTAGACTACTTATTCATTTTTTTGGGTTGCGTTGGGGACGGGTATAGTACTAGATATATATGTTTGTATTTAGCTATGCGCAATATACGCCTTACATACTCCTCCCTCAAGCATATCCAGTCTAGGTAAGTGGCTTGACTCACCACTATCACCATGTAATGTGAGTGATGAGTGTCTTGATACGCAGCGATACCATAGGAAGAACTCCTCCGACAGTTGACTTAGGTTGAAGCTAGTCCCATTTCATCCCCTGACCCCTTGCTCTTCTATAAAAGTATAGAAAGCAAAACATCACCAAGACAGCCAGGGCATGCAAGCATAGCATGGCATGGGGTATTCCAAGCCCACGGTTCTGGGACGATAGTATCCCAGCCCAGCCCAGCCCAATCGAACCCGCCAACTTATCCTTGCAGAGCGCCCTTCCACGTACATGATACATCTCGCCAATGGCTGGATGGGATGGATAGATGATTATAAATTGCATAATGCTCGAGACTCGAGTAGCTAGCGGGGAAAGCCTCACACTATCATACGCTTTATAGATATCGGACTCCCACTTCTCTACTCTGCGCACCGAGGAGTCCTTCTTCTTTCTATCTCTTTGCTGCGCGCTGTATGGAGGGGCTATCTCCTTTACGGTGTTCTTTGGAGTTGGCCGGCGCGGCCAGTTGGAGCTGCGTAGGTACGTATATATGGAATTATCATATGCAGCGCGGTATGCAAGGTATTCTGGTTATATTGATTCTTTTGATTGAGGGATTTTGAAAGTGTAGACTTCCATTCTTCTTCAATAGGCTAGTGGTAAGAATCTTTTGCTTGCGAATCTCAACCCTTCGAATGATTGATTGGCTCATAGCACTTGCTTTTCAAAACAGATTAATTGCGGTTTTCAACAGAACCAAGTACAAGATCAACAACCCCGAGTACTTTACAAATATCAAACAACGTCAAAAGCCCGGAGAGTACGATAGAATGAAGAACAAGTATCGAAAGATATAGATAAGAGTTGAAGAGTGGGCAGAAGGCCGAGGTGGAAATAGGCTTTGGGACTTCATAGAACTAACTAGCCGAACCACGTAAAATCGGCGAAAACCGACGTCTTATCAACATCTTCACCACATCTCGAACTTCATATCCGCAACACTCCCCGCGCCAAGAGTCGTGCTTTGGGTCTCTCGACAGGGATCAAATAAGTAGATAAGAGTCGAGCGTCCATGTCAACCCGTCCACGCGGTTCAACTAGGATACGGATATGATCTGATACATATCGATGCGGTGTCGCGGACGTACCGCGCAGAATCGTTCTTGATTCTGGGGTTGGACAACATGAGAGCGCACTGTATCCATGTCCAGAGACGTGCAATTGCCGATCTATATACGCTGCGGCTCGTACGAAAGGGGAAGGTCAGCAAACGAGAATATGTACTCCGTACGGAAATATGTGCCAAGGGAATCTTGGAATGTCGACCAGGTACGTGTAGGTGGCACCAAGCAACGATAAGCATCACGTACCAAATGCTTTGAACGCTATTAGTCCTAAGTGGGCATGGCCAAGTGCTGGAGAACTACGAGCTTCTACCTCTTCCAAGCTTCTTTTCAGGGGTGTGGTGTGGTGTGGCTTAAATACACGCCCCGCCTGTGCAACAGTAAAGCACGTTGATTTGATACCGATTGATTGCATCACGCCGATTACTAGGTTCTCGGCCGAGGATCAATTGGCCATTGTACTACAGTGTATATGTTACTGTGATGGTCTTTGTGGGCGCTCTTATCGAAATGCAACCCGCCCGCGTGGGTAGTATTTATATCCGGATTGTGCTGGCCGGCTGATAAGATATGTAACCTGACAACCCCTCTCCAACTACAATATCTCGTCCTTCCCTGTACCGGTATTTTCAGCTGGCAGTTTCATTCTCTACACGACACAATGGCGATATCACCAGTGTCTTCAGCTTCTGGTGCGGAAACGGGCATCTATCAACCAGACGAGAAGACAGCTCGGCTTGATGGCGAGAAAGGTGCCCCTGTTTATGCGGAAGAGCCAATTGCCGAGGATGGCTCTGTTCTTGTTTTTGATGAAACCAGGGTATTGAGGTAGGTTCTGCTATCAAGAAGCAACTATCAATGGAGGCTGACTTCATCTCAGGCAGGGCCTCCACCAGCGACACATTCAGATGATAGCCCTGTGTGGTGCGATCGGGACAGTGAGGTTCTCGAGACAACTATACTGAAAGATCGAGACTGAAAGATAATTTATAGGGATTGTTCCTTGGATCAGGCAAGGCTCTTGCAAGGGGAGGGCCTCTGGGAGCATTGTGAGATTTTCAACTTTTACAGATAGAGTGTGTATTAACACTGCTTTCAGCTTGGGATACTCTTTGGTAGGACTTCTGGTAACAGGAGTTGTCCTGTCCATTGCAGAACTCAGGTAAGATTTCCATTCACTAGTCTTGATGCCTCTACTGACACTGTAAGCGCCCTCGTTCCCCTCACCGGGGCCATTATCCGTCATGCGGACTACTTCGTCGACCCTGCCCTCTCATTTGCCCAGGGATGGAATACTGTCTACAACCACATGGTTTCCCTTCCCGCAGAACTTGTTGCAGCGGCGGTGATTGTTCAGTTCTGGTCAACTGTCAATTCTGCCGTATGGATCACCGTATTCGGCATATTGCTCCTCATCAGCAACCTGCTATTCGTGCGAGTCTATGGAGAGCTCGAGTTCACCTTTGCAAGTCTGAAAATCATGTTGATCGTAGGATTAAACATTATGGTAAGGAGTGGACCTCATAACTGGGCGATTCGTGCTAACTTTCAACAGGCATTGGTCGTAACCTGCGGTGGTGGACCGGATCACCACAAGTACGGGTTCCAATACTGGAGAAATCCTGGGCCATTCGTCCAATACCTTGGCTACGGTGGCTCGCTAGGACAGTTTATGGGGTTCTATACAACATTTTCCAACGCCGTCTACGCTTACTCGGGAGTTGAGACCATCTCTGTGGCAGCCGCCGAGACCGAAAACCCCAGGCGCAACATTCCGATCGCTGCGAAGCGAATTTTCTGGAGAGTTGCGATATTCTATGGTACGTTCTTGGTCAGAAGTGGGTCACATTCAACGTTCTAACTTGGCCCGATAGCCCTTTCTATCTTCATGATTGGACTCATTGTCCCATCAAACGACCCATCGCTTCTCAAGTCCACGGGGACCGCAGGTAAGATACACAACTCTTGGGGCATTTGCATCCACTTCACTCTAGAATCTCTAGTCAGTCCAAAAAAATGCTACTAATTAGATGCTCTTCACAGCACAATCGCCATTCGTTATTGCAGCGACAAGAGCGGGCATCAAAATCGTCCCCTCCATCATCAACGCCGTAGTCTTAACCAGCGCCTGGAGCTCCGGCAACTCTGGTAAGCCAAGTTACCAAACCCTTCTCCTCCTCTCACCCCTCTCTAATACCATCCCAGGGCTTCTCGGCGGCTCCCGAACTCTCTACGGCATGGCCAAAGAAGGCCACGCGCCGAAATTCTTCCTCCGCGTAAACCGGATGGGAGTCCCCTACATCGCCGTCTGCTCGCTCGCGCTCTTTATCTGCCTCGGCTTCATGACGCTGTCGGACTCCGCAAGCACCGTGTTTGGCTGGCTGCAGGATCTGGTCTCGGTGGCTGCTCTGGTCGGGTGGCTGATTATCTGCATCGTGTATCTACGCTTCTATTACGGCATGAAGAGGCAGGGAATCGATCGCTCCGAGTTGCCGTGGAAAGCCCCGTTTCAACCTTATGCTGCTTGGACTTCGTTGATTGCTTTTACGATTCTGTTGTTGACGGGTGGATATACGGTTTTTATTCATAAGCAGTAAGTTATTCCTATGCCCTACTTACTTACTTTCGAGACGCGTTGTTGACGGACCGTACACAGGTGGGAAACTGAGACTTTCATTTCTTCTTACGTCAATATCCCCATTATATTGGGCCTCTATTTTGGATACAAGGTTATCAAGAAGACGAAAATCGTATCGCTCGAGGACATGCCGATTCGTCATTTTATCGACATCGCAAACGCCAACCCGGAGCCGCCTGCAAAACCAGTCACCGGCTGGAGGAGGCTGAACATCCTCTGGAGTTAAACATCCATCAGATGATCCAGAGACCGAGCAGTGGTACATTGTAGTGAGAAAGAGGAACGAACAAATAACAGTGCTTGGAAATATAATAACAAACGAACGTTCAGACCAAGTATGTATGTACCGTACGTACGCAATATATACAAATTTTCGAACATTCCCCCCACTCCACTTCACTATTTCAATATTTTCTTCCCTTCAAGGTCGCTCGCGCACCTATCTCGATACTCTCTCTCTTTACAAACACTGAGAATAATCCGCGCTCGAAACCGTACACGTCGTTCCCGCAACACAAGTCCCGCTACCACTACAACACAGGGGAGTTAGTTATTTCCTATTGAAGACGGTTTCGGGAGTAGATAGAGCTTATATTCCCAGTTTAGGAACGTTATAGGAGGAGTTAGAGTACATGCGCTGAAACAGAATAGAAGGGGGTAGGGTAAAATCAAAGAGCCAGTTTTGCTTACGTCCACCCCGTACCACCGCATTGCGTGTACTTAGCAAGCGTCCCTCCTGTTGATGTCGGCGCTGCAGTGCTGCTAACCACAGAACTAACAAGCGTGGTGGGAGTAGCAGAAACTGAAGCTGAAGCTGAAGAAACACCCCCGCTACCTCCCGGGCTGTCAACCGAAGTATCCAGGGAGCCAGACTCGACATATACACCGCTAAAGTAAATATCCTCGTCGGTGTCCGCCTGGCCCGTCACGGGCAGTTCGAGGACCCCGAGATGCCAGTCCTCGCCGTTGGAGGATGTTGAGGCCGAGACGGCGGGCACTGTAAGGGTTAAGTCGGAGGAGCCGGTGGAGTGCCAGAAGGCTACGGTGTTGGCTGTAAAGTCCTGTTCAAGATGTCGCCATATATCAGCTCATCGAACGGTCACGGATATATACACGGTTCGGAGAAAGAGCAACAAAACGCAACACAACGAAAGCACGGAAGCAAACATACAATCTCATACGCAACATTATGCCAAACCCCCGCCTCCCACACCGTACTCCACTGACTCGTCCCCCCCACATCCCACCGAAGCGCCGTATCCTCAGTCCCACTCTCGCCACTAATCCACCCAGCCTTCAGCTCGGTAAAATGGCTCTCGAAGAAGCAAATCTGATGCTCGCGATACACGCTCGGCGCGTTCGTGTCGCTGCGCATGATGCTGAAATGGTACCACACAAGCCCGCTGTTGATGGCCGCGCTGGTCTGCGGGATCAGCTCGGTGCGCCGCATCGTCTGCCCGTTCCAGTATGCCGTGGCGTCGAGCGTGAATTTGGCGCCCTGCGTGGAGCCCGAGTCGGCGGGGTTTTTGTAGGAAGGGGATAGGTTGATGTAGCTGGTTACGGTGGAGCTGCCGTGGATGTAGTATTGGTAGGGCCCGACTTCGTTGCTCCAGGACCAGTTATTGAGGTCCGCGGATGTGGTGAAGTTGTTGAAGCGCCCATCCCAGAGGATGGTGCCGGCTTGGATGAGG
>QGMG01000936.1:0-15038 GCA_007825325.1 Lachnellula cervina
ATATTTGGGGGGAGAATGAAAGTGCTGCGACGAGTATTCGGGGATGAAGGGATTTGATCATGGTTGATGTTAGCGATGGCGTTGGAAGATTTGCATTTCCAGGAGTTGAACGAGCTGAGAGTGAACATGGCGTTATAGCTTATACGTTTGGTGTAGTCGTAAGAATTGTAACTTTACTGGTGAACATTTATATTCCTCCACGGACAATAATTGAATGGAACTTCTTCTACCTTGTCTTGCCATCTTTGACATCAATTATTAGACTTGTTAAAGGCTGAGATGTGGGTTACATCCCTCTTGCTACAGCGCTCATGGAATCAAGTAACTTTGTTGAGATGAGAACGGGCTTTTCCATGGCAGCAACTTATTATAAATCCGGAAGATTGTTCTAGGTACAGAGGTGTTTCTGCTTGTCAACTGCTTCGCTCCCTTTTCTAATAGCCGACTTTCAAAACCATGTCTACGACTACTCTCCAATTCCCGAGTCTTATAGGAAACCAGACTTATAGGAAAGTTGTAGATGCACCCAAGTATCAAAGATATCAATAGTAACGTGGCCGTTTCGAACTGTAGTGAGCTGCTGGGAAAGCCAGCGTGGCGTTATCATTCATCGATCTGGTCTCATGTGTTGTACTGTACAATCGTAGTGCTCCCCCAAGACACTCCTGGACCAAGAGCGTCATTCAGGGCATCCGCGTTTCGATGTCTCTGAGAACAGCCGCAGAGCCTCCTCCCAATAATATATCACCCTCGTCTCGTAGCTGTTTCCAAGTCGACAGTCGTTTCTTAGATCCGTATGGTATCCGCATAAGCCCCCAAACGCCCCGAATTCCAACCATCTAATTGCCAATGAACAGAGAGACCTGGGCAGAGGTCAGCAATAGTTGAGTCCTATCTCCCAAGTAAACATACGGCCATGATAACACAGCATACACTTATATATGGACTTAATCTTTCTCCGACCCGCGCGCATTTCCAGAACAGACCGGTAACCGCTCTAGATCAGGTATCAGTACCGCAAAGTTTGTCACAACAATAGAAACACACCCATCTTTGTTTCTGTCCATGAAACCCGGGAAAAGCTGGTGGAAGTATGCGCTCGTACAAATGAGGAGGAGGAGCACTAGTAGCGCAGACTGGAAGTTGAAGAGCGCCGACTGTTGATATGTTAGCGAATATTCCTAGCTAGAGAAAGTCGAGTATCTAAGCTTGAAGTTATACATACCATCGTCTTATTTGGACCTCAACGAGTGTAGAACAGCATTCAGAAAGTTTGTAGTAGAAGGTGTCCAGACAGATTTCTTGACAGGCCAGGCCAGGCCAGGTTTAGGTATGTCGGTGCTTGTAGATTATCCGATGCCGAGGCGCTAGTGGCAGCTGTTCGCCCGTCCATGCAAATGCTCTTGCTCTTGCTTCCTACTCATTCAACAACTGTACATCGAAACCCTTGAGGCCGAAACTCTGTCCCCTGATCTCTGAATACTATCCAACCAACCTTATTCCTCTACCATCATGGAGCCCCGAGCGCGAATTGGGAAGAATCGGGGGCAGCAGAACTTCAGCGACAATGAGCGTAAGTGTCCCCAGCTTGCATATATATGCCCCATCTATCCTAACTCTGCAATCTATAGTCGCCCATTTCCTCTATGGCCATGGCGATGTTCCTCAACCCCTTGACTCCACAAAACGAGTCCTCGATGAATTGCTCACCGACTTCATCACCGAGCTCTGCTTCGAAGCCGCACGCCAAGCACAGCTTGCCAACCGCCAGAAGATTAAGCTCGAAGACATCAGATTCGCCTGCCGCAAGAACCCTGCGTACTTGGGTAAAATGCAAGAGATGTTTAAGAAGCACGAAGACATTAACAAGGCCAAGAAACTCCTCGATGTCAATGATGACAAGATTACTAAGAGTAGTCTGAAGACGATGGAGGAGCCGCTGGGTGATGCTGATGATGATGTCGATATGGATGCGAAGACGATTGAGGGGAGGAGTACTGGAACTGGTGCTGGGAGGTGAGAGGTGAAGCCGCGGCGTCTGCGATCATCTTTACTCCAGCGGTTATTCAGCGTGTGCGACGAGGGACACGACAAAGGCATACATTATAGGGGAGCATGGGCTTTCATCACGGCGTTTGGGGTCAACGATACCCGGCTTAGGCCTTTGCAGATACATCAAGTCTCGAATTCAAGTTTCTCCTCCGTATGATATGAGATATTTGGCGATTTTGGAGTATTGCACTGCTGTTACCAACAGGGTAATTTCTACCCTCGCAAGCTTGATATAAATGATGCTTGCAAGCTAGTTCGATGTTGCGGACTGAAGTTTCTACCGCCCGTCGAGAGACAACAGCCTGATCTAGGAACGCGGGAAATCTAGCATAAAGGCAGGGCAAGTTCAGCTTAGATGAAATCTCGGCAAATTAGATATATTCTACTCGACAGGAACGAAACAGAATTCTAACTGGATGATAGCAAGTTATGGAAGACATCGAGAGATCTGATTTATATTTATTCCAAATCAAGCAATCACACTAGTCACTTTCAAACTTTCCCACGAAAATAGACTCGCGAAACTCTTTTCCTCTTTTCCTTTCTTTTCTTTTCTTCTTTCCTTTTCTTTCCTTCTGTGGTTTCTACTTCAACTCTGCTCTACAACTTCAAGAAACCATCAATAAGTCCCTCATGCTTGAGTAAGCAACTTGACATTAGTTGGCCCGCGGCAAGTCCGCCAGTGGCGCACGTGCGGGGTCTGAAAATGGCTTCCCTTCACAAGGCCAGCCAGCAGTGCAGGGGGGGTGGATTCAAAGCCGATTTGCGGGTTGCAAGTCCATCCCACCTTTCTAGCCCGTTGCCGCCATCGACTTTCAACCTCAGCGGTCTGCAAAGTTTGCCTTGTTACAAGAATCTACATGTCTCTCAATGCTGCTTGTATGAATTCAAGACTTACGGTTTGAAGTTTGAGGATATAAATTTTGCAATGAATCCTAGCACTCATGTCTCCTTCAGCTGCCTATACCCCGCTCCCCCATCATCCCACCATAAACCCCGCTGAACCAGAGCAAGACATCCTCGAATCCCTCCAAAACATTCCCTCCAACTTCGACTTGGCCCTAAATGGCGGTACAAACCGTACTTTCCTATCTCCTAATCCCACGAAACAAGCAGATACCACACTGCTTGATCCCGAGGCTTTCAGAAGGCTGTCCGTGAGCACGATATCTTCTGTGGGACTTCCTCACTCTAGAGGCGCATCTCCATACCCAGCACCAAGTACATCCGAGCCAAAGACCATCAAAAATGCCTGGAAAAGATTCTGGGCCAGGAACCAAGGGCTCTTCTTGGTCTCGTTCTCGCAGCTATTCGGGGCGTTGATGAATGTAACCACAAGGCTGCTGGAGTTAGAAGGAGATGGAATGCATCCACTGCAAATACTGTTTGCTAGAATGGGACTTACCATGATATTTTGCTGCATGTGGATGTGGTGGAAAAGCGTTCCGGATTTTCCGTTTGGTGCACAGGGGATTAGATGGTTGCTTGTTGGACGTGGAATCTGTGGCTTCTTTGGGATTTATGGGATGTATTGTAAGTCCTACGTATACCTTCTAAGATGAAGAAACGTGATGCTAATACCCAACAGATTCCCTACAATACCTCCCGGTAGCGGATGCCGTAGTCATAACCTTCCTCGCCCCCTCAGTGGCATCATACGCCTGCTATCTCTTCCTCAAAGAGCCCTTCCCCCGCTCCGCCCAATACGCATCCCTCGTCTCTCTACTAGGAGTCTTCCTCATAGCACGCCCAACATCCTTCTTCGCCACCACCTCTCCACCCCCATCCATCCCCACAAACGGAACCTCAACAACATCCACCTCCCTCGACGCATCCTTCCCAACCCCCACCTCCGCCCAACGCCTCTCCGCCGTCGCAGTAGCAATGGTAGGCGTCCTCGGCTCCGCCGCAGTCTTCACCATAATCCGGTGGATCGGCCCACGCGCGCACCCGCTCATAAGCGTCAACTACTTCGCCGCCTGGTGCACGCTCGTCTCCACGGTATCCCTCACGCTCCCCATCACCTCGGTCGCCCTCCTTCGCCCTCCCGGCCAATCTCCGCCAGTGGGGCATGCTGCTGTTCCTCGGCGTCTGCGGCTTCATCATGCAGTTCTTGCTCACGAGCGGTCTGGCGGCTGGCGGGAGGGGCAATGGCGCTCGGGCGACGAATATGATTTATACTAATATGCTGTTTGCGCTCGCGCTTGATAAGCTGGTTTTTGGGCAGAGTCCGGGCTGGTGGAGCTTAGGGGGGAGTGGGCTGATTTTGGGGAGTGCGGTTGTGGTTGCGGTGCAGAAGCAGCAGGGGGGGAGGGTAGGGGCTGGGGGAAGGGACGAGGAGGTTGGAGGCTGGACGGATGGGGTGGTGGAGAGCGATGAGGGCGAGGAGGAGATGAGAATGGGGATGTTGAGGGGGAGGGAACGTGGGACTGAGGATGAGGAGGTTCCTATTTTGAGGGAAAATGATCCTGGGGATGAAGTTGGTGTTGTGGAGTTGAGTGATTTTCCTCCAAGGTCTGCGTGAAATTGCATAGCCTTGTGTCCTTGTATGAAGCTTGGCATTTGGATATGGAGTATACATGCAAGGAGTTTGGGGTTTGGAATTATAACATTTGATCATAGATGTGGATCAAATTATAGAAGTTCATAGGTATGCTAATACCAATGCTGCTGCGTTACTGTAAACCCCGCATTCTTCCTGAAGTTTGAACCTCGCAAAATCGGCCGTGTGAAGACAGGCTAAAGCTTGATACAGTACCTACAACACAACTTTTAACTAACTCCTTCGCACTTCAAGCTTCTGCTCTAATACTGGTATACACCCTAGCAGCACTGTGGAAGCCGGAAGGGGATTATGATAAACACTATTAGGGCTCATTTTAATGCAGAGGGTTTGATCTCTCTCTCAAAACCCTATTAATCTTCTGAACAACACCTAACCTCTATCTATAACATTCTTATAACAGGTCCTGAAAGCCTTTAGCTTTTGCTCTGAACTCATCTTCCGCTTCCGTCTTTTCGGAATTTGCCTTATTATACTCCCCTTCCTTCTCCTTTAATTGTATGCCAGCTTGGATTAGGGCATGCCTTGCGTCTGCGAGATGAGGAACCTCGTTGTTCCTTGCTATATTGTGAATCTCCTAACACCTTTTAGCTTCTTGCTTTTGAGTTCTTGTTTCTCCAAGGCAGCCTTCCTCTTTGCTTTTTCCACCTTATAACAAGAGGATACCTCAAAGCTAGTAGCTACACGAGAGCCTGTGTCCTCGTCGATCTCTGTTTCGATTTCATCAAAGAACCGGTTCTGTACTATGTCTAGTACTTCTAGCATCTGGCCTTTCAAATGAGCCATTTCCGCGACCAAAATCCCCTTCTCGAGTGCATCCCTATCGTGTATAATGTATTGGGCCACTTTGATCAATCGATGAGACTTAATATCATCCCCTACACCACTGTGTGCGATTGAACATCGCTTGACATACTGCTCGAGTTGAAATCGAGCTTGAAGTAATGACATATTGCAGAGTTCTGCAACTTCTCGAAGAAGGTCTCGCATTGGCATTAGAGGTGGTTGTTGATTGTCCATATTATCCAGCCATGATTGAAAAGCTGTATCCTCCAGCAGAACCTTTCCCCAAATCTCCTTCCAAGTCATATTTATAATAATGATTTTTGCAGGAGCAGCTATCTCCTTTGCTTTTAATCGGAGGAGGTTTAGGTTGTCTGCGTAGTAATCTCCATAACGAAGGAGAATACCTATATAGTAGTTAGCCTCAGACTTGCATAGGATATTAAAAGATATCTGTTTGTTCATACCATGAGAAACTAGTTTTCGAAATTCGACTAGAACTCCTTGATATTTTTCCTCCTTGGCTAACTGACAGTCAAGCAGGGATTCAAACCGGAGCATAGATGCCATTTGGGCTGAGTGAAGTGCCGGGTGCTCCGCCTTGTCAATAGCTTTTAACTCTTCAAACCCTTGTATCATTGTATTAAAATACATCTTTGTTGAGGGACTGATATTCCTAGTAGACAAGTCTTGGAGCTCCAGTTCGCTGGCGTCGACTGAATTTGTCGTCATATCTGCCCTGAATTTTCGTTTTCGAATAAGGATTTCAGACATCTTGAAAATCGTACTAGTGTAATACAGTAGTGATTGTTTATAATCGAGTCTATAGAGGATCGATTCAATGTCTTGCGTGGTGTAGTAGACAGCAGCGTGTGAAATAGAAGTTTTCAATGTTAGATAATTTGGAAGTTCGAAATTTTGGACCAAACTTATTACTATAGTACGTCACTACCTATTAACTAGATCCATACTACTTATTATCTAAATCAACCTTGTTATCTAGATCGGCACTACTTATTAGCTAGATCAGTACTACATTAACCAATTCCAGGTGTGCTCTCTTTATAATTCTTAGTGCAATCCACCTTTACTACACTACCCAAAAGCAGAAATAGGAAATAGATAATACTTATTTGTAAATGGATAAAGGAATAAAGCTAGACTTAGATAGAAATAATATATTCTAGGCCATGAATGAAATTTTCTGCACCTATCTGTTTAGTTTTGGTCAAGCGAGGGCTGGTATAGGACCAGAGTAATGAAGTAGAGTAGGTGAGGAGTGAGAAATGAAAAATTGGGTACCGGGTAAAATAGCTATGGTAAAACCAGTCTGGGGAGCGTATAAGGGGTTTCATGCCTTGGTTAAGAGGTAGTCGTTTTCGTCCAACTGGGCGAAGACATAGAATGATGAAGTGGTACCGATAACCTAAGTGTTCTATTGACGTAGTTCTTTAAAATTACACCACACCACACACACAACATTCAAATTCTCCCAAATTAACTCATCTTTCTTTCTCTCTCTACCATCTTGACACCCACAACACCAAACACCAAACATTAAAATGTTCGAGGACCCGAAGTTGTTGTTATTACTGGTGGTTCCCATGGGCTTCCTCCTCACCGTCGCTTTCTTGAAATGTATATCGGGCACAAAGTGTTGTGAGAGTGATATCGAGGATGGGACGGAGATGCAACCTCTTCCTGCGTATGAGGCTAGAAAAGGCCCCGGGTTTCGAATTGGGGAGGCTGGCAGGGACATGCCTGGGCAGCCGTTGCCCGTGTATAGACCATACGGTAGTATGGAATGGGACGCTGGTTGGAAGGGGAGGAGAGCAGAAGGAGGGGGTTGTGATCAGACGGCTGATACTTCCCTCAAGCAGTCAGCAAATCTTGAGGAATTTCGGATGAAAGGGTAACTCCTAATACCCTGGGCTTGAACCATAAAATTACTGCCCACCAGAGAGATCTCTGTATTACATCTCTATAGAAAGAAGCCAAGGGCATTCTCAAATACCCGACTCTAAGCCCCGAACTCCGAGTCCGAGGAGCAAAACCCGGAACGTACGGAACGGCGTCAGTCGAATGCTCCGTCGACGGAAAAGCCCCCGGAACACAAACCCCGGTTTCCGTTCGAATTGCAACAAAACCAACAAACGAACTCCGCATTTGGTTATGGGCTTGGTTCGGAATATAAGAAGGTAAAATAAAGATATTTCTAAATCCCGCGTGCAACACCGACCCCGAGACGACATGCAACAAAAAAAGAGATGCCAGTGTACGATTGGCTGGATGCGAAAAGAAGGTTCAAACCCGGAGTTCCAAATAGAATCCCGACCTCCGAATCCGAAGTTGAACGGAGGCTAGACGCACTTGTTCGGGAAACTACCTATGCTGCTGGACTCTAGAGGTTGAAAAGTTGAGAGATTAAAACAATAATATCTGCCAATTCGTCCATATTCAACGCCAATCAATACAAGTCAAATTAAGAATATCCTCCCTAAGAGACATGCAGCGAAGAACCCGTGAGAAAGCTGTCTTCGTAGAAATCACAGAACCATGTCCATAATTAAGAGACAAATGAGGCAATATTAGCGATCAAGATTACTGCGTTTCCTGCATGCTGACCATTCTGTCATGCATACAGAGTAAGCAAACTCCTTTCTCGCCACGCTTCTACTTGAGAGGCGATTCGAAAGCCTCCCTTCCCATGGTAAAGTCCTCGGTCTCCGGGAGATGGCATCGCCACGTGCATCCGAATCCTAAAGTCAAGTGATATCTGTGCTGCTGATTCCCGAAAATAGAGTGTAATGGTAGTTTGTAGCGAAGAGAGCGACGATAATGCCTGCATAGGATGGATACCTTGTTTCCATGGAGCCTATTGATTTTGGCAAATCCCAAATATAAGGTATCCTGTACTTGCTGATAGGCCTGCATTGACCCCCACGGCCGATATGAGGGCGGCGTGTGATATTTGAGCATGTGAAGGAGACGAGTGGCGGTAATGGCTTGATACGAAAAAGAGTCGAAACCCATAGTTTTGAGTATGAACCTGTTATAAAAGAAGGCTGAAGTTTACTCTAACTTCTGCAATATGTTTGGACAGATGATTCAAGCCCAATGACCCCATAAGTGTGATGCGCCCCCTATCTCGCTTGAGCAGGAACCATACTTTTTTCGTACTTTTTCGCACGTGCTCCAATTTGGTTCGCCTCACTTTTCCCGCAAGCAGCGCATTACTGTTACATTGCTGCTCACTCGAGCAAGCAATGTTTCGGCATCTATCGTGTGGGAATGCGCCATGGCTAAGGAATTCTTCGATTTATCACGTCTCCGAGGAGATGAGATTGTGAGCGACAAATCTCGAATATGTGACAAACGCCTTCTGTTTGCAATGTGAGGCTCCATTCCTATCGAAAGAAAGGAGCCCAGCGAAGGCGGGCGTTTTAATGTCGCGAACCGTCCAAGGGATGTGTGGGCGTCTTGTGAGATGTGAGCATCTTGTTTGATGACCTGCAAGTAGTGAGACGGAGCGCCCGACATTGCCTTCACCCCTTCAGCCATGAGAATGGCAGGAATCGAGGATCACTCGCGGGCTTCCTTTTGGGATTTGATGCTTCCTCTCGAGGCGGGATATGTTGCAACACAGCTTCCTTTCGCGTCATGAGGGCCTTGATCCCACATTACCAGGAGCGCCAACAAGGCTTGGTGACCGAATTCCTGGTCAAGCTCCTCGGATTTGTGCTACGGAACGCGCGGGTGTAATGTTAGAAATAAGTATTGATGACTTGGGTGTACGCACGTCGCCCGACTATCGTGTTGCGAGCTGTGTCGAGTCTTTGAAGAAAAACCGGCATCGCAATGGGTGGTTGCAGAGAGAAACGTGTATGTGCATTCTGCACCTAGATGTAAGAGTGAGAAGCTGACTATCAGCTTGTGCGAGGCAAAGCTTGCTGAGAATAGCGGTGCCATGCTGATCCGTGAATTGAGGCGGACGTGGTGGACGTGCTGAACTCAGGTCCTTGGATGCATGAAGTAAGTGAATATTAAAAAAACATTCAGGGACGACCCTTTCATATAGAAAATCCCAACAGACGTCAACCTGCTGCTGAGGTTGAGGCTGCAATTGTTGAAACAGCCGTTTTCCAATTATTCGTGGCTGAGAAGGTCAGCAAACAAGGGGAGACCCAACCCAGAAACAGGAACAAGTCGGCTATAAAAAGAACGGGTCCTTCAAGGATAGGGTACTATACGAAGCAATGTAATGTAATGCAATATGTACCAAGTCATGTCGCTCGGTACCGATGAGGCTTTCGGTACTTATTGCTGGGATTGGGGGTTAGTGCTGTCGACATGCTTTTTCCTGCAGGCAAGCCTTGAATGTCAGGGATAGCCTCCTACAGTAATCTTTAGCCGTGGCCGTTGATCCGTCGCTGTGCATTCGCCGATATTAACAATGTAAATTTACCTGACCGACACGGCGCGAGCATGAGGTTCATGCGACGAGCGGCGAGTTACTCGTAACGACGGCTGAGGATGATACAGTATGTGCAGAGGACCTGAGAGAAGTGCAGTATCGCATTACGCGGTGGCGGCATGGCCGTAGAGCGGAAGAGCCGTTGCTGAGAAATACGAAATACAAAATCTCCGTTGAGAATGGAGCAAGGGAGGTGACGGTGAAGGGAAGGGAAGGGAAGGGAAGGGGAGGGAAGGGGAGGAGAGGATGGATATCCGGAAAAAGGAGGCGGTGGGGGCAACAAGACGCCATTCCATGGATGCCGCATGGCAGGGAAGCATTCAAAGATTCGAAGCTGCTTCTTTCCTCTCTCGAAATACAGTAAGGATACCAGAGGGGGACATATATAGTAATTAACCGTTTGAATCGAGTAAATTTAGAATATAACTGCCACTCCGACAGCATGGCATGGGACGAAAACAGGGGAGGGGGCCTGCGGGAACTTAATTATACCATGTACGTAAATAGTCTAGTCTAGCTAAAACTAAAACCACAGGGACGGGTCAACATACATAGGTACCTACGGTAAGGTACTTTAGCATCATCTCAAATTCCAGTCCAGTCCACCCCCACCTAACCCAAATTTCCATACTGTACCCACGCCATCCATAATGGTCTGTTCTGTGAGTCTCCTATTAGTATAGTCGGAAATAATCTTTTCTTTTCATAAATCATAATTGAGTCATCACAACTTTATCCCTCTCTCCAATCTCTCCTTTCGTGACCTGCATCGAGGTGTGTTATTACATTACTACTGTATTGGCAAAAGATCTGTCTGTCAACTTAACACTGGACCACGTCGCCTTTTAGTTCATTTCAATCTCTTTACGAAAATCCAACAGAGGATCACTTTTCGTACTCATCAATACTACTCTACTCTATAATAATATCATCCACACGCCCGCGTACGCCTCACCTGTACCATATTTGGATCCCAAATCCAAGCACGACCCCCTGCGCCTTCCTTGCGTCTCACCTTCCCTTATACTATCGCATAATTATTCCCTTGGCCATTGCCGTATCCCTAATCCCTAATCCAACAGCAACGTTCGACTTTCCTCTCTGTAATTCGTTTTCGTCTGTCTGTCCTGCTGTCGGTCGTTCACTCATTCATTTTCGGCCTTTGCCTGGCTGGCTCTTTGTTGCTTCTTCCCTTTCACCTCATCCGTCCACCTTTTCAGTCCTTTCTGTCTTGTCGATTGTTGTACAAGTACGGAGGCAAAATATAATAGAATCGGCGAGCATTCGCGAGAGACAGGAAACACAAGAATAAGAGAGGTGAGTTGCACGCGCCCGCCTTGCAGACGCACAAACACTGCCCCTTCGTCGTGGGTGGCTATCCGTGCTGCCTCGAGACATACTTTCATGGCTCGAAGGACTGCGTGGTACAGCTTCTGTCGCCTCCCGCTTTCCTGAACCCACGAGATCATGACCCGAGCACAACTCCATTCCTCCGTTGTTTGTTACCTGGGAGAGATCTATACTGATATCAATGCTCGCAGATCGTCGTCCCTTTCCCCCTTGATTACCGATACAGCAAGAGCGAATATCGTCCAACCCCGGCTATTAATAACATCGTTCACCAACCCCTCGGATCACGATTCTTGGCGCAAAAGGCTCGTCTGCAGCTGGGCTGGGAGGAAATTTTCAAGAATGGCGGACGCAGAAAAGAGGGGGCGACAGGATAGCAACAGCTTTGCAGCAGCAAATGGACGGCCCACCCCCACTGGAACCACCCCCTCTGGAAATAATGATGGAGGGATGACGAGCCCGCCGGTTGAGGAGGCGGTTGAGGAGACGAGACCTCAGGGTTTAGACAATATCATGGCAGATTCTCAAGAACAGGGGGCATACGGTATCCAGAGCCATCCGAGTCAACGGTTTCCGAGTAGTCCGCCGAGGGACGGTCAACTGTTCCGTCCCAACTTAGCAACGACTACAGAAGGGACCTCGAGGCAAAGCACAACCTTGGAACCACCGGTCACCAAGGGAACACTAAGTGAACTTGATGTGAACAAGATTGTCCACAACCCAAAACTACGACACGATATCAACTTCGACCCAGATCTCCATTTCCGACCGAACCTCGATGGAGAGAAAGGCCGGAGGAAGACCCAGAAGGCAAACCATTTTTGGGAGACTATGCGATCACAACTTCGGGAATACATTGCAAATAGAGAGCAATTCGAGGCTCTTGAAGAGAAAGAGTGGTCTCTACCGGCCACGTTAAAAGCTATTCGAGGCATCCTCGAAACTCTCGTACCACAACGTGACCGCGCCTCCGTTGAAGAAACATTCAACGTGGATTTGCTCATGCAACAGTTCCGGAAAGGGGTAGCAGATCTCGTCAAGTTATCTCTGTGGCTTTCCCAACTTTTGAAATGCCATTGCGCTCCTATGAGAGATGACTGGGTGGACGAAATGGTGACACAGCTCAGCAATGGAGACCGAAAGGGTGATGTAGCTCTACTAGTAGCTGGTATGCAGAACTTGCTTGGTGTTTTGGAAGCCATGAAACTCGTAAGTCAAAGTGTTCCCCGGGAATTGTTACAAGGCTGATTGTCCTCAGGATGTTGCGAATCATCAAATCCGATGCCTACGGCCAATCCTCATTGAAGACACTGTGCAATTTGAACAGAAGTTCTTTATGAAAAAGATTGCCCTAGGAAGAGTCGACATTGCTGGAGCGCATGTGTGGTACAAGAGAGCAAGCAGCTTGCCTGATCTGGTCCCATTAGATGCTTCCCTGCACTTACAAGGAAACACGTGGGATTTCATGAAGGCTCTCGTAAATCTGACTCTCCCATTGAGAAACGAAGTCGTGCCACACACTTTTCTCTTTGATGAGGAGCGTTTGATCAAGCTACGATCAGACCTGCTCGACTTGATTAATCTCGAAATATGTATGCAGCTTTACCGCAACCTCGAGGCAGACAACCGACAGGACACACGGTACGTACGAGATGACACGCCAACGACTTCGTTCACGCCGTCTCCTTTCGTTCGCCCAACATCGCCTGCCGACAACACCACACTCTCATCTCCAACGATCCCTATGCCCCATCACTTTGCTTCCAAGCCAAAGTATCCTATCAATGAGCGCGGCCATTTCGCCCGCAGCGTAACAGGCCGCCAGATCTGGGTACCCAGCATCGAAGATGACCAAAATACTTCAACAGCCTCCAGTCCCCGCTCCTCTCCCTCATCGACAGCATCGACCCCAGAAACCTATCCCCCAACCCCTCTCTACCTCTCCCTCCCCACCTCGTCCTCCGCCACCCAAGCCCGAACATCCTTCCTCGCCATCCTTGCAACGCCCACGGCCGCCGAAAAATGGAACACGCTCTCCCCCTCCCTCGCTCTCGAAATCCTGCGCCTTACAAAAACACCCCTTACCCGTCTCCCGTTCTTCGAGTCTCACCTCGCCTTCCACATCTCCAACGTCTCTTCTCGGATTTATCAAGAAGCAGAGACTCGCGTTCTAACGCAACTCTTCCCTATCTTGCAAGAGCTCGTAGGGGCTTATACTCCTTTCACGAGTTTGGCAATCTTTGATGCTGCTACTGGCAGTCCGAAGGTCGCTGTGGTTGGGAGTGGGAGCGGTAATAGGGGTGCAAAGGATGATATCAAAGACGTTGCTACACGCATTGCTCATATTGGAATTTTGCATTGGAGGGTTTGGGCACCGCTTGCGTATCTGGTTGATCCTGATGCGGAAGTAGAGGAGGTTGGGCTTGGTACGGAGAGGGCGAGGAGTTTGCCCTGATGTTTTAATGACCATGTTTGGTCGGAAAAGGAAGAGCCCAGGAGGAGGGATACGTTAGCAAAGATCATCTTGCATTGAATCGGGAGTGTCATCACCAACAAGGCGGTACTCGTTGGCACACACTCGACCACCACTACCACAACACAACATGTTATCACGTTTCCTTTGTCACCAGCATCATCTCCTCGGGTCTTGCATAATTTGCACTTGGTTTCTTTGATCACTTTAGCTTAGTTAGATACCCATTCCACCCGTATGGAAACCACGCACTTGTATAGAAGATTGGCATATCGATTTGTTTCTCTCCGGTTCCTCCCTTATTTTTATCCTCGGGGGTGCATTGGGAAAATCGGGTGTTTTGGGTTTGGTTGGGCTGGGCTTTGTTTTAGGGAGGGAAAGGGATATTGTATTTAGATGAGTAGTCTTGGACTTGGACTTGGACTTGGTAGTGAGTGAGCGAGTAAGCAATTCAAATTGCTGGAGATTGAGATTCAGATTGAAAATGAGAATGAGAGTGAGAAATTGAGAAATTGAATTTCTGTGTATGTTTATATAATACTGCTTGCTTTCGATGTGAATGTCTGTTGATATCACTTTCCATTTCTATTCTATTCTATTCCCGCCATTATAAATAACTGTATCTCACTTCGAGTATCCACATATAAGCAAAGCAAAACCCTCCCTCATCCCCTTGATCTGAAAAGCATGCCGTACTTGTAGTACGCATGAATGCCCAAACAAGCTCCTCACTCACTCATCATGCCCCTAATCTAATACCGGTACCAACCCAATCCAACTAGCCACTCCACCTTAACCTTTACTTGCGCCCACGCCACGCCACGCGCATTCGTCTTTATACATATGTAAATATGTTTAAACAGCTACGAATGGCGGTTCTGGTGGTTTGGTTTTGGTGGTTCTACTGTGTTGATAGGTAATGAGCGAGGGAGATGGAAGGGGTGGATGGTTGGAGAGATAGGGGCAGTGGGGGGCGGCCTGAGGCCAACGGGTATGTATACTTCGTATCGCCATCGGCAGGCAGGGCAGCTAAGGTAGGTCAGAGGGACAATTCGCGCCAACCTAAATTATGGCACTAAGCACCTTTAGTGCTGTCTTAGCTGCCGATTTCGGAAGTGACATGATTCGCGATGCAAATTGTTAGCAAAGTGGGGTACCAATAGAATCCATTACCTAATATAGCACGAATTTATTTTTTTATAATTAAGGATATACTCTCTTCTATAATACTAATTTTATAGCTATAAGTAAAGTTTTATTTAGTTTTCAAAATAATATAGTTATATAACTAGAGTAGTATATATTAGTTCTATAGTTTTATACTAAGAAATATATTAAATATA